>SJYA01001797.1:2137738-2154251 GCA_006410615.1 Neotragus moschatus
TCTAGTCAAGGCTATGGTTTTTCCAGGGGTCATGTATGGATGTGAGAGTTGGACTGTGAAGAAGGCTGAGGGCCAAAGAATTGATGGCTTTTGAACTGTGGTGTTGGAGAAGACTCTTGAGAGTCCCTTTGACTGCAAGGAGATCCAACCGGTCCATTCTGAAGAAGATCAGCCCTGGGATTTCCTTGGAAGGAACGATGCTAAAGCTGAAGCTCCAGTACTTTGGCCACCTCATGTGAAGAGTTGACTCATTGGAAAAGACTTTGATGTTGGGAGGGATTGGGGTCAGGAGGAGAAGGGGACGGCAGAGGATGAGATGGCTGGATGGCATCACTGACTCGATGGATGTGAATCTGAGTGAACTCTGGGAGTTGGTGATGGACAGGGAGGCCTGGTGTGCTGTGATTCATGGGGTCGCAAAGAGTCCGACACGACTGAGCGACTGAACTTAACTGAACTGAACTGATAGCTGATTCCTTGGTGGATCAGACAGTAAAGAATCTGCCTGCAATGCAGAAGACTTGGGTTCAGTCCCTGAGTGGGGAAGATCCCCTGAAGAAGGTAATGGGTACCCACTCCAGTATTCCTGCCTGGAGAATTCCATGGACAGAGGATACTGGCAGGCTACAGACTGGAGTTGAAAAGATTCAGACATGACTGAGCAACTAACTAGTCGATTAACAATGCTGTGGCAGTTTCACAGCGAAGGGAGCCAGCCATATACCTACATGTATCCATTCTCCCCCAAACTACCTCCCATCTAGGCTAGCACATAACATTGAGCAGAGTTCTATGTGCTATCCAGGAGATCCTTATTGGTTATCCATTTTAAATACAGCAGTGTGTATATGACCTTCCCAAAGTCCTTATTTTAATGTTAATTCTATCATAGGCTTATACACAGATTCTCTAACATGGCTAACATGGATATTTTAAGACCACCTAAAACATTTTTTTTGGAGAAGGCAATGGCAGCCCACTCCAGTTCTCTTGCCTGGAAAATCCCATGGATGGAGGAGCTTGGTGGGCAGCAGTCCATGGCATCACGAAGAGTCAGACGCAACTGAGCGACTTCACTTTCACTTTTCACTGTCATGCATTGGAGAAGGAAATGGCAACCCACTCTAGTGTTCCTGCCTGGAGAATCCCAGGGACGGCGGAGCCTGGTGGGCTGCCGTCTATTGGGTCGCACAGAGTTGGACACAACTGAAGTGACTTAGCAGCAGCAGCAGCAGCGGCATACATTTGTGGAGAAGGCAATGGCATCCCACTCCAGTACTCTTGCCTGGAAAATCCCATGGATGGAGGAGCCTGGTAGGCTGCAGTCCATGGGGTCACTAAGAGTCGGATACGACTGAGCAACTTCACTTTCACTTAAAACATTTTAGGAAATTATAGTGAAATTTTATCACAACAGTTCATTAACATTCAAGGCAATCAATGGTGACTTCTGAGTTACTCTCAAAAATCATTAAAACATAAACAATTCTGACATGAATACACCACTTTAAAAAATGAAATTTNAGTGTTCCTGCCTGGAGAATCCCAGGGACGGCGGAGCCTGGTGGGCTGCCGTCTATTGGGTCGCACAGAGTTGGACACAACTGAAGTGACTTAGCAGCAGCAGCAGCAGCGGCATACATTTGTGGAGAAGGCAATGGCATCCCACTCCAGTACTCTTGCCTGGAAAATCCCATGGATGGAGGAGCCTGGTAGGTTGCAGTCCATGGGGTCGCTAAGAGTCGGATACGACTGAGCAACTTCACTTTCACTTAAAACATTTTAGGAAATTATAGTGAAACTTTATCACAACAGTTCATTAACATTCGAGGCAATCAATGGTGACTTCTGAGTTATTCTCAAAAATCATTAAAACATAAACAATTCTGACATGAATACACCACTTTAAAAAATGAAATTTGGAGAAGGCAATGGCATCCCACTCCAGTACTCTTGCCTGGGAAATCCCATGGACGGAGGAGCCTGGTGGGCTACAGTCCATGGGGTTGCTGGGAGTCGGACACGACTGAGCGACTTCACTTTCACTTGCATGCATTGGAGAAGGAAATGGCGACCCACTCCAGTGTTCTTGCCTGGAGAATCCCAGGGACAGTGGAGCCTGGTTGGCTTCCGTCTACGGGGTCGCACAGAGTCGGACACGACTGACGCGACTTAGCAGTAGCAAAGGGAAATATGGAAACCTCTTCGATTCAAGTTTTGAGGAATTTTCCCTTTGTTTTTAAATAAAAATCTTTTCAACACACACACACACACACACAAAAAGAAATTTATTTTATTCAAACCAAAATGGAATGGATCTACTCACAGACTAAAATGGTTCTGCCCTAAAGGGTGAGTTTCAGGGTGATCATACAGTGTTAAGTGGGGAGAGAGTTCTGGCAGGCAAGAGACCAAAGTCTGAATCTAGGTTTAAGATTTTGCTTTTATTGTCTGCTGGTTCACTGAGCTTGGAGTTCAGTGGAGTTCATAATTAATCAAGATCAAAGGATTACCAACTTGAAACAAACAAAATGACCCGCTGCTGAAGAACCCTTTCTTCTCCTACTTTTTTCTCCGAAAGCAATAATTTTCTTTGACTTTCCCTCTGTTTTACACACCCTTCCAAAAATGGTATTTATGATCCACATTTAAACCCCCAAAGGCCAGCTAATGGAAATGTTAGGTTACTAAACAAAATTAACTCTCACCACATTAAAGTACACATGTAATAGAAAAATTGGTGCTTCAAAACACAAATGGCAAAGGGAGTTGTTTCAAGTTAATAATCTCCAATTCAGGTCTTTAAATTGCAACCCTTGAACTTCCGTGCCTGACTTTCTCAAAAATCTTCGCTTTCTTTCTCAACAAATTAGAGAAAACAAAAAGGAAGAGACAGCTTAATGACCACATGCTGAAACAGTTAGGGAGAAAGCTCGCAATATCAGCAACTTATTTTGAAATGCATAGGAAAATAACACAGCATCTTGGATGGACCAAGGGAGGGAGGAAGGGATGGGTGGATAGATTATGTTGTGATAAAGAAGTAACGGTAAAATGCTGGTTGTAGGCTGCAGTATTGACTGTGTACTTCTTTCAACTCTTCTGAACACTTGAAGACATAGGAGAGAGAGAAAATTTATAGTGTTCTGTTCCATGGACAGAGGAGCCTGTCAGGCTACATTCCATGGGGTCGCAAAGAGTCGGACACGACTAAGCGACTAAAACTTCGTTCTAGATGGACATCAACACTAAACCTAGAAGATGCTGATAATGGTAGTGAAAAATCTGGTTACTTCTCCTCACGCTATCCAGGACACATTTCCTGTTTTTTCACCTGCCACCTACCACTCTCCACTCCAAAGCAAACCGTGCTCAGTCGCGTCCTCTTTCAACCGTATAGACTGTTGCCCGCCAGGCTCCTCTGTCCACGGGATTCTCCAGGCAAGAATATTGGAGTGGGTTTCCATGCCCTTCTCCAGGGGATATTCCAGACCCAGGGATCAAACCTTCGTCTCTTGTGTCTCCTGCATTGTGGCAGATTCTTTACCCACTGAGTCACCTGGGAACCCTGGCCAAAAGGTTAGGAAACTACTTGATCAACCTATGGTAGTACGAAATTCTAAACCTACCAGATCTCTTACAGGTCAGTCCTTAATAAGATCTGTTTTCAAAAGGAGGTGATAATTTAACCCACAGGGAGGAAAATCAGCATGTTCTGTTAGTGACTGGCAGACTGGATTATGATCCATTGAACATGGACACCGTTTCAGGAGGCAAGAATTACCAATTCATTTAATTCCTTTCCTCCTAGAATTCTGCTACCTCACTCATCAGAGATGAAAAACCGAATAAACAAAAGGACATGTGAAGCATTTGTTCTCCCTGAAAAATTCTAGATGCCTTCCACTCCCAGATGTGTAGAGGTGGACCTGCAGGGGCAGTTCAGGTCTTCAATTATCACTAGTCAAGAGCCACATGAGTTAGTTACACACCTTTAAAGCCAGAAAGAATCAAGGAAACCATCTGTTCCAGACCCCTCACTTGGATGGAAAAATTAAAGTCCAGACTAGAGAAGGGACTAGTTTAAGGTTACTGGCATTAGGGACAGATAAAGGACTAAGATCCAATCACTAAACAATCCCTACCCCAGACCTCCTATGCTTTGTTTTAAAGAGGTCCAGAATTATGGCAAAGGTCTCCCATCTCAGCTAGGTTGTCTAGAGTATATAAGAGAGGTTTTCCTCATGGGTCTCTTAAAATACACAATTGACTGTTAAAAACATCAAAGAGAAAACAAGAGGTATCACTAATAGCATGGCCACATGCAGAAAGGGCAGAGCTAGCGGGTGGGGCTGGGAAGTCCTCCTTGGTTTGGCAGTTTCACACCAACGGAGGCAATTCTTGTTTGGGGATCTACATGGCGTAACTAGTGCCCTGAACAAAAATGACTGCTTCTCCCTCCTGGCTGAGACAGTCCAGATTCTACCACTGAGTCCCAATTTCTCATGTATTGTTATAAAATGAGGGGGAGAGGCCCAATGACCTTTGAAGGTCCCTTGTCATCTTTGGCCTCTTTTTAACTTTGCATTAAAAAAAGGCCACATGGCCAAGGACTNTCTCCCTCCTGGCTGAGACAGTCCAGATTCTACCACTGAGTCCCAATTTCTCATGTATTGTTATAAAATGAGGGGGAGGGGCCCAATGACCTTTGAAGGTCCCTTGTCATCTTTGGCCTCTTTTTAACTTTGCATTAAAAAAAGGCCACATGGCCAAGGACTTCCCCAGTAGTCCCGTAGTTAAGACCCCATGCTTCAACCGCAGGGGGCTCGGGTTCCTGATTGCTGGTCAGGAGATTAAGATCCCACATGTCAACAGGTGTGGCCACAAAATAAATATATAAAACAAATAAAATAAAGTGTTTAAAAATAAAGTGTGTTTTTAAAAAGCAAAACAAACAAAAATACATGGCTGTAAAGTCATGTCAGAGGGGTTAGGAAATATTCTACAAAAGCGAATCAGAAAACTTTCAGTAGTAAAATGCAACTGAAAACATCTTTCGAAGTGAAGAAAAAGTCTGAAACCACAAAGATCTGAAACCATGACAGATGAACAGATATGTTTCCTCACTGCAAAAATTATGCAATTATAAAGTTCCCAGGAACAAACCTGGTTTATCGAGGTACAACAAAAAAGCAAGAAAATGAAACAAATTGAGTTTTAATAAGTTTAATAAGGTCTTTGGGTTTCCCTGGTGGCTCAGACGGTAAAGAATCCACCTGTAGTTCGGGACACCTGGGTTTGATCCCTGGGTTGGGAAGATCCCCTGGAGGAGGGCATGGCAACCCACTCCAGTATTCTTGCCTGGAGAATCCCCATGGACAAAGGAGCCTGGCAGGATACAGTCCATGTGGTTGAAAATAATCAGATACAAGCACACACACAATAAGATCTTTGAACAAAACAGGTGCAATCTAGCCATCTAGCTGGGTTTACACATCCGTGGATGTGAGATTCCCCTTAGCCACATGGAGGAAAATCTCCAAAACGTATGTATGGAGCAAATTCAGGCAAAGAAGAGAAGAGGGATTTGCCTCTCTTTTCCCAAATGGTTCTTCCTACTAGCTTTATCATTTGAGCCAAGACAATTGCTCCAGTACCAATTTTTCTACTCTCAGAGAGAAAGGGGGACAATGTTAAGAAAAAGTAGCAAAGCAACTGCACAGCTTCAAGATGGAGAGACATTTACTTGTAGACCTCCGACAAACCCACACTGTGTACTTCACATTTCACACTGGGGCCTGGCTGCTTCAATGTCACAAATGAGTTCTGGCCCAAAAGTTTTCCTGTAAATTAGCTGTTTGAAACTAGAAAACGTATTTTCCCCACAGAACAACATAAAGTGGTGAGCAGCAGGATTCCCAAGTCAGCACACGAAAGCCTAATCAATTCCTAAAATACCTGAATCACAGAGTCACTCTCAAATGTTTTTTTTTTTTTTTTTTACCACTCACTGACCGTTTCCTTAACAGACACCTCTTTCCCTCCTTGGGTGGAAACAGCCAGTTCTACTTGGCTCTGGCTGGGTTTTGCCAAGAGTTTTCCTACCTGGGTGTGGGGTAGGGGAGACAGGACAGGCAAGGAGAAACTCCTAAACTTCAGAGGTAGGCTTCATTTTGGGGCCTTGGAATTTGGCCCTACTTGAATATCTCGAATACTGCTCAAAACAGAGCAACCTGACAGTCACCTGCTACTAAGGTTGAGGAATCTCTACACCAAGCTTCCCTGATGGCTCAGAGGGTAAAGAATCCACCTGCAATGTGGGAGACCTGGGTTCGATCCCTGGGTTGGGAAGATAACCTGGGGGAGGGCATCACAACCCACCCCAGTACTTTTTACCATCTGAGCCACCAGGGAAGCCCCCACTCCAGTATTCTTGCCTGGAGAATCTCCATGGACAGAGGAGCCTGTCGGGCTACAGTCCATGGCGTCACAAAGATTCAGACATGGCTGAGCAGCTACGCAGCAGCAGCAAGCAAGCAGACAAACCAAACGGAAGGCGTTTAAGTGATCTGGACTCCCAAGGACTGGTTTCAACACAGTGTGACAACCGTAAGAGAACCAATGCTTTAGGAATGTAAACAAGCGTCACCGTTTTTTTCTTTGACAGTGGCAATGACAGCAGTTAATTAGAAAGGCAAGGCTCACAGGGTCATCACGTAGTAGCCACCCTTGGCTAGTCCTTGACTTACACACAGAGGGACAGGATTTGATCTATGAGGGAAATTTCCTTCTGATATATTACGAAACAGAGCCCTGCTCTTGGTACATGTGCTTCCATGAAGTTTCTTTCCTGCCATAAAAAGAATGGGAGGTAAGGAGAATGTGTAGGCCAACTAACTACCAAGATGGTTCACAGTTTAACACCATCTCCTTCAAATACTGTTTCATTTGTAGGAGACTATTCTAGTTTGTAGGAGAGTATTCTAGTTCGAATTCAGAAAGAACTTCCAAGAAACACTAGGGCTAATGAGGAAGACTGACAGCCATTTGATTGTAAGACTTAGGATCTTCACAGATAATGAGAGCTTTGGAGGCTAATAAGCTGCTGAATTTGGGCTTTCTTCCTGGCTATCACCAACACACTTACTCCAGGGAGCCCAACCAAGCTTTTGGTCACGCATTCAGCAGTACCTAAAGACTACTGCCCAAGGCAAGTCATCCCAGCAGCCAGGGCCAATTTCTCCCAGCAGAGAGCTTCACAGGTAAGGCGGCAGTCTGGGTGGCCCAACAGATGCAATCACAACACCATGAAGCCATGCTGCAGGCTGTCATCCAGTATCAGGAGAGAGGATGAAACGGCTGTCCTAACGTCTCATCAAGAACTACCCAGAGTCCAGCTCATTCACCAGTGTGTTTCAGCCACCGCCCAGGATTAAGCTCATCCTTAGGGATGTCACAATCCCTGAAGGAAGCATAAATATCCTATCAGGGACTGAAAACTGCTCCATATCAAGCCATTTCCCACAGTGAGAAACTCAGGATATGGGAGCTCTTGAGCCAACTGAAAAGGGTGATCGGACAGGATGGCACCTTTTCTTGTGCTTGTACACGAGGAATTAGCCCTCACATTTATTGAAAGTCAAATCCTATTTCAAAGGGCAATTAATTTCACATCCATGTTCACTGAAGCATTATTCACAATAGCCAAGAGGTGAAAACTACCTCAATGTCTATCAGGGGATAATGGGTAAAGAAAACACATTCAATGGAGTATTTTTCAGCTTTGAAAAGGGAAGAAATCCCATCATATGTTACAACATGGATGAACTCTGAGGATATTATGCTAAGTGAAATAAGTCAGTTACAAAGAGACAATACTGCATGATTCCACTTTTAAACTCCACTATTTAAAGTAGTAAAACTCAGAGAAACAGAAAACAGAATAGAGGCTGTGAAGAGCTGGGGTAGGGGGATATGGGAGTTGTTTAATGGTTACAGTTTCAGTGTTTCAAGATGAAAAGGTTTCAGAGATGTGTTGTACAATAATGTACATATAGTTAACACAAACACACTGGACACTTAAAAATGGTTAAGATGGTGAATTTTATGTTTTTTGCCCCCTCCACACACAGAAAGTCAATTCACTTGAGAAATAAAAAGGGGGCTCTTGAAGTAGGTATACTCAAAATTGACCTGAAATTCATAAATTTGGGGTTTTGGCTAAAGAACATTTCTGTTGTCCTCACATTACCACTATTTAAAAAACCCCTACAAACTCTCCCTTAATTATGAAAGTAGTATATATCCATTGTGCAAACTACCCATATTATAAGCATGCTTTTAATCTAAGAAATACTCTTCTGGAGCTGAGGAGAGATTAACAAAGTGTCAGACCTTCTCATGGTAACTATTAAAGGGAGACCTTGTGTTTCAAATATGACTTTAAGTGTTGCATACCCTTTTGTTCCTTGGGATACAAGGCAAATTGCATACATGAAAAACACAAACATTTCCTTTGTAATTGGTTTCCCTGAGTCAAAAAATAGCTTTTCTTCCAAAATCCTCTCAAAGAAGAACATAAGTTAAGCATAACAGGCTTTCTCCTAGTTGGTAACTCTTAACAAATTCCCCTAATCCTTGGCCAATTATGTTCTAATAGAAAGCTTGTCATGTCTACAAAACGAGTGAAAGAATCCCTAAAAACTATTTTTTATGATGAGTACCTTTTTATGTCTTCTATTCCAACCTCAGTTTTTCAAATTATTTAACACATACATACACACGCACAGATGCATTTTTAATGATTCCGTTTCTTTAACATGGGGGCTAGTGATTTTTTAAAATATTTTTCAAAGCAGAAAGAGGGGCTGTTTTATTTTTCTTTGGAAGGAACTCCTGCCAGATTTTGCACACTGCAGTTCTTTGGCGATGTGATGAGAACACAAGCCCACCCACAGACGCTAATTTTGCTCCTTACCCTTCCCAAGCAGCCTCTATGACACATGCTGTCTGTGCTCCGTTTGATGGAATTCAAGAGGCCCAGTCAAACAGCAGGCCCTGTGGGACCAGAGCAATGGTAGGCACCCCATCTCTTCCACTGGATGGGCACAAGGAATGAGTGTTTAACAGAAAGCCACAAAACAGCCAAATCCAACTTGGACATCTCCAATCTGAGTATCTTTACAATTCTACGAGTTAACACTAAAAATGAACAGTCATCTTTGGGGCTGAAATCTGGAAAGAGATAGTATCTTGCTGTGGTTCTCTGCAAAGAGCTCTGTGAAGATAATGCAGAGAACTCCCCGGGCTTCGCTCAGAGTGTACATAAGGAAGGCAGCCTGTCCTGTGGGCCAGGAGCTTTCTCTGAGGGCAAAGTGCCATCCAGGTGCCAAGGCATGTGCTTGCTCTTTGGTGATCATTAGCCATGAAGAAATGCTGGAGAACTTCCCTGGCAGTTCAGTAGTTAAGACTCTGTGCTACCAATGCAGGGGGCGTGGGTTTGATCCCTGGTTGGGAAACTAAGACCCCTATCTGCTGTATGGTGTGGCCAAATAATACAAAAATTAAAAAAAAAATTAATTAAAAAAAATTCTAGTGATTTAGAATCCAATTATGAATGGGCACAGCTTCTGTAACTGTCCCTTCTCCATCCTAAGTCAATCTGGGCATAGATGACAAGGCAAACAGGCTGTCAGCAAACTTATACCTGGAAGAATGCTCAGGTTTATTAAGAGTCCACACTGGTCTCAGAGTGGTCATCCACCCCATTCACATGACCTTAAGAGCAGAGTTGATGCCATAGGCGTGTTCTGTATTTGTTTCTCGCTTTTCTGAGCCACACAGAAAAGTCGATATTACCAGATAAACGATACAAGATTTATCTACACGTGCTAGTAATCCCGAAGAAGGCAATGGCACTCCACACCTGTACTTTTGCCTGGAAAATCCCATGGACAGAAGAGCCTGGTAGGCTGCAGTCCATGGGGTCGCAAAGAGTCAGACACGACTGAGTGACTTCACTTTCACTTTTCACTTTCATGTATTGGAGAAGGAAATGGCACCCCACTCCAGTGTTCTTGCCTGGAGAATCCCAGGGATGGTGGAGCCTGGTGGGCTGCCGTCTATGGGGTCGCACAGAGTCGGACAGGACGAAGCGACTTAGCAGCAGCAGCAGCAGTTACTAATCTCACCCACTGTGAGGGCAGAGTGGCCATAAACCCCGGATGTGGGGAGGACAGTGTAACAGCAGAACAGTGAGCAAAGGACACCAGGAAATGGACAACAGGCAGATCCAGCCTTCCCCCGAGGCTATAGTTATAACCCGACATCCATAAATCATTCACCAAGCTCTGCAAGAGCAGACCGTAGGCAACCCGAACAAGTCTTTCTAAACACAAATAAGTATTTTGATAGATAATCGATAGTATTTTTAAATGGTTACTGAGCTCATTATAGCTTTGAGTCATTAGAATATAATTTTAATAGATGCTCAAAAGGGGAGGGGTCTTTAAAATTCAAAGACTGGGAAAGATTGCCCCTGGTGTTTACTAATCAGCGCCGCTTGAACATCCATGATGCTATAAACGGAGAATTCATTCTCCTTGACTGCCACTCCCCTCAAGGAAGAAGGGGGAAAAAAATTCTTTGTCCAAGGCTACCAATCTACTTGGTTCAGAAAACACAGCCACCAAAACTATCAAATGAATTTTTGAGCAGGGCAGTTCTTTCTCTGATATGAGAGCCATCCAAGAAAAGATAGATTTGTAAGAATCAGAAGGGAAGAGCTAAAAGTTGCTTCTACACAGAACAATTAGTGTGGCTCTGGAATATGGACTCTAATAAGCCCAGGAGGAAACTGTTGCCTGTAATGATGGATCTCCACTGAACAGGGCATGAAAGCAAGGATGGGGCTGGGCCCAGATCACAGCCTTTTAAAATTTAACATTACCCAGCACAGAGCTCTGAACAAGGGCAGCATCTCATTCAATGTCCATTAATCGCTCCCACGTTGAAGGATGGGGACCCTAGGTACCACCTGTGCTCTGTATGCCCCCTCCCTCAAAAGGGAGAGTAGGCATCCGAAAACCAGGTGGCCACTTTGAACCTTAACATCCCAGGGGCTCCCGAGAGCTGCCAGAACCTGCAGGGATGACTATCACCGCGGATGGTAGAGATCAGTATGCCATGAGGGTAAAAAGTAACTGACGCCAAAAGAAATCTATGCTGCCCTGAAATAACATGGACAAGACCTGAGTTAGTCTCAACTGCACCAGTCACAGGAGAACAAGACCTTTTCACAGACATAGAAAAACACCAATAAATCAAGAACTGTAAATGTTTTCATATACTTGCCTAAAATACTTTCTGTAGGCCTCAAGAGGGGAAAAAAAAAAGATAACAAAGTCTAAGATTTTAGCAAAATCAGGACAAATTAGCTAATCTCCCCTTAATTCACATTAAGTCACATTATTTTTCTGAAGACTTTTGACAAAATGAGCCCTGGGCTGAGTGTAGCATCCCACCAAGGCTTGGAGAGACAACCCTGCTCACTATAAAATGGCAAAACTCAGGCTTCAGCTCANTGCTGTATGGTGTGGCCAAATAATACAAAAATTAAAAAAAAAATTAATTAAAAAAAATTCTAGTGATTTAGAATCCAATTATGAATGGGCACAGCTTCTGTAACTGTCCCTTCTCCATCCTAAGTCAATCTGGGCATAGATGACAAGGCAAACAGGCTGTCAGCAAACTTATACCTGGAAGAATGCTCAGGTTTATTAAGAGTCCACACTGGTCTCAGAGTGGTCATCCACCCCATTCACATGACCTTAAGAGCAGAGTTGATGCCATAGGCGTGTTCTGTATTTGTTTCTCGCTTTTCTGAGCCACACAGAAAAGTCGATATTACCAGATAAACGATACAAGATTTATCTACACGTGCTAGTAATCCCGAAGAAGGCAATGGCACTCCACACCTGTACTTTTGCCTGGAAAATCCCATGGACAGAAGAGCCTGGTAGGCTGCAGTCCATGGGGTCGCAAAGAGTCAGACACGACTGAGTGACTTCACTTTCACTTTTCACTTTCATGTATTGGAGAAGGAAATGGCACCCCACTCCAGTGTTCTTGCCTGGAGAATCCCAGGGATGGTGGAGCCTGGTGGGCTGCCGTCTATGGGGTCGCACAGAGTCGGACAGGACGAAGCGACTTAGCAGCAGCAGCAGCAGTTACTAATCTCACCCACTGTGAGGGCAGAGTGGCCATAAACCCCGGATGTGGGGAGGACAGTGTAACAGCAGAACAGTGAGCAAAGGACACCAGGAAATGGACAACAGGCAGATCCAGCCTTCCCCCGAGGCTATAGTTATAACCCGACATCCATAAATCATTCACCAAGCTCTGCAAGAGCAGACCGTAGGCAACCCGAACAAGTCTTTCTAAACACAAATAAGTATTTTGATAGATAATCGATAGTATTTTTAAATGGTTACTGAGCTCATTATAGCTTTGAGTCATTAGAATATAATTTTAATAGATGCTCAAAAGGGGAGGGGTCTTTAAAATTCAAAGACTGGGAAAGATTGCCCCTGGTGTTTACTAATCAGCGCCGCTTGAACATCCATGATGCTATAAACAGAGAATTCATTCTCCTTGACTGCCACTCCCCTCAAGGAAGAAGGGGGAAAAAAATTCTTTGTCCAAGGCTACCAATCTACTTGGTTCAGAAAACACAGCCACCAAAACTATCAAATGAATTTTTGAGCAGGGCAGTTCTTTCTCTGATATGAGAGCCATCCAAGAAAAGATAGATTTGTAAGAATCAGAAGGGAAGAGCTAAAAGTTGCTTCTACACAGAACAATTAGTGTGGCTCTGGAATATGGACTCTAATAAGCCCAGGAGGAAACTGTTGCCTGTAATGATGGATCTCCACTGAACAGGGCATGAAAGCAAGGATGGGGCTGGGCCCAGATCACAGCCTTTTAAAATTTAACATTACCCAGCACAGAGCTCTGAACAAGGGCAGCATCTCATTCAATGTCCATTAATCGCTCCCACGTTGAAGGATGGGGACCCTAGGTACCACCTGTGCTCTGTATGCCCCCTCCCTCAAAAGGGAGAGTAGGCATCCGAAAACCAGGTGGCCACTTTGAACCTTAACATCCCAGGGGCTCCCGAGAGCTGCCAGAACCTGCAGGGATGACTATCACCGCGGATGGTAGAGATCAGTATGCCATGAGGGTAAAAAGTAACTGACGCCAAAAGAAATCTATGCTGCCCTGAAATAACATGGACAAGACCTGAGTTAGTCTCAACTGCACCAGGCACAGGAGAACAAGACCTTTTCACAGACATAGAAAAACACCAATAAATCAAGAACTGTAAATGTTTTCATATACTTGCCTAAAATACTTTCTGTAGGCCTCAAGAGGGGAAAAAAAAAGATAACAAAGTCTAAGATTTTAGCAAAATCAGGACAAATTAGCTAATCTCCCCTTAATTCACATTAAGTCACATTATTTTTCTGAAGAACTTTTGACAAAATGAGCCCTGGGCTGAGTGTAGCATCCCACCAAGGCTTGGAGAGACAACCCTGCTCACTATAAAATGGCAAAACTCAGGCTTCAGCTCAAGCTACATTTTTAAAGAAGAGTTTCTTCCATAAATTAAAAAAGTTAATGAGAAGGAATGAAAAGGACTCTCACTCTGAATCTGAAGTATTTTTTAATATCACCAAGTGCTATTATTAAATATTCACTATATATGCCTGTGTAGACATACACATAAAAATAAGCAGTACAGATGTGGGCAGGAAAATTCTTAGCAAAACCCCCACATATTTCAAATACTGTTCTTCCTCATTATTGTCCTCACCATAATTAGCATGTTACAGCCTAACAGGTGGCTTTCATTTATAGAAGACAAATTTAATGAAATTTGGAGATGGTCCTGTCTCCAGAAACAAATTGGCCATTCTAAAAAAAGTGTACCCCTTAATCTACAAAGGGCTTCCCTGGTGGCTCAGTGGTAAAGAATCCGCCTACCAATGAAGGAGACACAGGTTCGATCCCTGGGTTGGGAAGATCCCCTGGAGAAGGGAATGTCAACCCACTCCAATATTCTTGCCTGGAGAATTTCATGGACAGAGGAGCCTGGCAAGCTACAGTCCATGGGGTCCCAAAGAGTTGGACACAACAGAATGACTGAACAACAACTAATCTACAAAACAAACAGAAACACACGGAACAGACCCATTTCATGCTGGTTCACCATATCATCCCAATTTCTGAATGTATTAAGTGAATTTAATGCATTTACTGACAGTTTAAAGTACACATACCTCAAGGAAAACAAGTCATTATTATGAGCTTTACGAGAAAGGGGAAGAGAAAAAAAGACTGCCTTTTTTTCCAGCTTGGTAACCCCAGATCTGTTTAACACTCTCCAAGTGATAACAGAATTTACCACCACAGACAGGGCTGCTTTACAAATACTAAATCTTAGGCAAATTTGTGCGCAGTTGTGTTTCGGGTCCTGACCCAGTCATTCTGGACAGACAGACCAGAAAAGTATAAATAGTACTGCTATAAACTAACCATAGCATCTGTCCCTAACAAATAGGATACAAAAAGTATTTTTATAAAATATGAGGAGACACTGAATGGACTGTCAACATAGATAGGAATGTTTAATACACTCAAATAAACAAGATATGTGCCTTAACTAGCCAGGCATTGTTTAAATTTAGTGAGTGAAGAGAGGGTCAGACAGGCGACACAGCCTCCCAATTATGCAGAACAATCCTTTAGATCATGTGAAAGCTATAATTAAATGTTGGTACCAATCTCCTCCACCCGTTCTCCCACCTAGAAGTTAATGCATGAACTCAGTATGAGCAAATTTTGNGCCAGGCATTGTTTAAATTTAGTGAGTGAAGAGAGGGTCAGACAGGCGACACAGCCTCCCAATTATGCAGAACAATCCTTTAGATCATGTGAAAGCTATAATTAAATGTTGGTACCAATCTCCTCCACCCGTTCTCCCACCTAGAAGTTAATGCATGAACTCAGTATGAGCAAATTTTGACTTGCAAAAAAATAATTCACTTAGTAGAGGAATAAAGCTTTCTGGCACTAAGTCATCCATCTTGGAGGAGAAGAAAAAGCACAGTATTAGAAACAAAAATCCAACACAATAAATACAATAGTTTTATCATTAGACTACCTCCTCAGTGCACCTTCTCTTTATTCTTCTGTGTGCTTGTTTTAAGTTACCCTGCTCCCCACCTTAAAAGGCATATACAACCTCTGCTGTTTCCTAGGCAGTATCATTTAAGGCTTACTAAAAGGTTTGGGTTAACACCATTTCTATCTGAACATGTAAGGAGAAATTTGCTTCCAGAAAGGGAGATAAGTGGATAAGAGATCTGTGTCGATTAAAAGACCAGTAGTTACCTGTCTGTCCTTGCACGTGGGCACGCGCGCACGCATGCACACACACACAGACACACACACACACACACACACTTTAGTTACTTAAAATCAGAATAATTCCCCCCTCCCTTAAGAAATGTTAAAAGCAGACACCAGAAAGGTTAGGCAGAGGAGAAACCACAAGAAAATAAAGTTCATGTAAACAGTAAGCACATACCTGGCGGGTGATGCCATTTCCTCTACATTGTAGAGCCCAAGTGCTGGATATTAGCATTATTGCTACTATAGCGCTTCTGAAAAAAATGGATCAGCTCTTGCGGACCTGAGAACCAGCTGGCTGCTTGAGAAGTGGTTTCCCCCATATATGATTCAGTCTCCTTGACAAATATACTGCATCGTACGGATGAGTCATCTGAGGGTTAGTCCGCATTTTATAGGCCTGTTGTGTCATTACTCACATTCAACATCCTGCTTCTCAAAAGTGGAAGCTGGAAGCCTGACAGCTGACAGATGCTTTTTCCAATTAAAATATTGTTAAAAAAAAAAAAAAATTCCTATAAGTTACGATGATCAATCATGGATGATACTGTGAAATGACCAGGGGAGTATATGGCACAGCTCAATACCCAAGACTACAGTCTAGAGAACCACAAGTACAAGTTGTTTACCTGCCCCATCCCCAAATAATTTTGTTCAGCACTGAAAACAAAGACCCCCTCCCCTCCGCTTTTAAGCTGTCAGTGAAATTAGCACAGGCATTTTGGTTCTTATGTTGTAAGGTTACCAAGCTGCAGGAGCTTTGTGGGGAAAAAAAAGATACACGTCATAATTTTGTCCCTGGTATAACGCTGTTAGGTGGGTAGTGGCACTGTGTTTACAAAATGTCTGCTTTAAAGAAAAAGTATGCTTGGGATGAAATGCTATAATATCTGAGATTTGTTATGAAATATTTTTGGCCCCCCAAAAGGGAAGTTTAAAGAAATGTGACAAAATCTTGATTATTGTTGCATCTGTTTAGTGAGTATATGGGAATTGGCTCCATTATTCTCTCTTCTTTTGAGTATCTTTACACTTTGCGTAA
>SJYA01001797.1:2155128-2258045 GCA_006410615.1 Neotragus moschatus
AAAAAAAAAAAATTCCTATAAGTTACGATGATCAATCATGGATGATACTGTGAAATGACCAGGGGAGTATATGGCACAGCTCAATACCCAAGACTACAGTCTAGAGAACCACAAGTACAAGTTGTTTACCTGCCCCATCCCCAAATAATTTTGTTCAGCACTGAAAACAAAGACCCCCTCCCCTCCGCTTTTAAGCTGTCAGTGAAATTAGCACAGGCATTTTGGTTCTTATGTTGTAAGGTTACCAAGCTGCAGGAGCTTTGTGGGGAAAAAAAAGATACACGTCATAATTTTGTCCCTGGTATAATGCTGTTAGGTGGGTAGTGGCACTGTGTTTACAAAATGTCTGCTTTAAAGAAAAAGTATGCTTGGGATGAAATGCTATAATATCTGAGATTTGTTATGAAATATTTTTGGCCCCCCAAAAGGGAAGTTTAAAGAAATGTGACAAAATCTTGATTATTGTTGCATCTGTTTAGTGAGTATATGGGAATTGGCTCCATTATTCTCTCTTCTTTTGAGTATCTTTACACTTTGCGTAACAAAATGTTTTCAAAAATTAAAAAAGAAACTCAGTTCCTGTGGCCTAACTGTACTGACACTTTTCTAGTTAGTATGAACTCACCATACATGTCAGTGGGGGCATCATATGTGGCCCAGTGGGTGTGGGGGCTCCCAGCTGGATGGCATGATACACGTGTCCTGAGGCCACTGTGAGGGCTGGCCCCCTCCCCTGAACCAATGCCTGGTGCACTGGTTCACCTCCCAAGCCTGTCTGGTGGCTGTTCTTCACGCTTTCTTTGAGGATGTAAGCCCCAGCTTCGCTGTGAGCTCAATGTTGACATTACAAGGGAGAGGTGACCTGCCAGCTTCCTTATATGGTTTTGGAAAGTCTCCAGTCAAGGTTATATAAGTCTGATTTGAGTCCTCTCGCACCAACCAGGTGGCACAACGTTTGTAAGACTCACTTTATGCTCAAATTGGATTACTTAAACCACCGGAAGGAGGAAGAGAGCTTTGATTTTATGGCCAGAAAAAAACCATATATGGAAGCTCCAATGTATGTTACAGGAAATCACTCTTGAAACTAGATNTTGAGTCCTCTCGCACCAACCAGGTGGCACAACGTTTGTAAGACTCACTTTATGCTCAAATTGGATTACTTAAACCACCGGAAGGAGGAAGAGAGCTTTGATTTTATGGCCAGAAAAAAACCATATATGGAAGCTCCAATGTATGTTACAGGAAATCACTCTTGAAACTAGATGTTGTTTAAAAAGACATCTGTGTCGCTAGGTACGTTCTCAAAGTGCGACAAATCATCACAGGACACTGGAAAGACAGAGGTCCTATGACAGGAAAGGAGGAAGGATCAGGCCGAGGCTCCCAGCTCAGTCAACAGCCAACCCAGTCCTCAAGGGACTGGGCCCAAGAGGGCTGCAAATCAGCTGCAAACGGTTATGATGGCTCCCATACCACATCACATGACCCTCACAAATCCAAAATGTTCAGAACCGTGTGGCTCAGAACTGAAGCCTTTCCAGTTTTGAGATTCTTTCCTCAATTAGACTGTAAGCTACAGGCTTATCAAAAAGTTCCCTTGATTAAAAATAACCTTTCACATACTTGCAAAGTAAAACTGACCTTAGTGCAACAGGTAAAAATGGGAGGGGGTGGAATTAACTTCCAGCCTAATCTGAGTTTCCATGAGTAGTGAAGAAATAAATCCATAGTTCATTAAAGAACTGTAGAATTCATATTTCATTAATTAAAAATATGAGTAATAACAATAATAATGTAACACAGAGACAAAGAATGAGAATATGACAAATATGGTAAAATGTTAACAAATGGAGATGTGGACATAAAGGAGCTCTTCATACTATCCATTTCACACTTAGAGAAAAGTTGCAAGTTTCAAAATAAAGTTAAACACAGAAACATAAGAAAATATATAACCTTTGTTACCGAAAGATGTTTATGGATTTAATAACCACCATAGTTTTGCTGCTGCTACCCTTGCCTATTAAAAAAAAAAAAAACCAACTTAGACCTAAATGTAAACATTAGGAAGGGTTTCCCCGATGGCTCAGTGGTAAACAATCTGCCTGTCAAGGCAGGAGATGCAGGTTCAATCCCTGGGTCAGGAAGATCCCCCAGAAGAAGGAAATGGCAACTCACTCCAGTATTCTTGCCTGGGAAATTCCATGGACAGAGGAGTGTGGCGGGCTACAGTCCACGGGGCTGCAAAAGTCGGACACAACTTAGTGACTAAGCAACAGTGAACATTGGGAAAGCCTCTAGATTGGGACCCCTCATAGGGTCTTCCTTGCAGACAATTTAATAATAGGCTCCAAAACCAAAATGAGAGCTAAACAACCCCCCCGCCCCCAAGCACACATTTTGGGAAGAAAACACACTGTACCCTCAAGAATATTGTTTGCTTGTTCAGTCTTGCACCTCACAAAGTGATCTGACTGCAGGAACCCCTCACCCATTCCTATCCCTAAGAGTTGAAGAAAGCACTTTGGGAACTACTGCTGTAGACTGTGGGTTACAGAATGCTTCCCCCTCCCAATCTTTTTCTTCAGAACTCACCTCACTTGTAACAACAAAATAGATGTCCAGACTTGGTTCTGTGCTTTAATTTACAACGGAGATTTCTATTTTGCTGACTTCCTAGTGGCTCAGACGGTGAAGAATCTGCCTGCAATGTGGGAGATGCCGGTACAGTCCCTGAGTCGGGAAGATCCCCCGGAGAAGGGAATGGCAACCCACTCTAGTATTCCTGCCTGGAGAGTCCCATGGACAGAGGAGCCTGGTGAGCTACAGTCCATGCAAAGAGTTGTACACGCCTGAGCGACTCACACACACACACATGCTGATGACTGCTGGAGGTTTCCCGACCACACGATGGTGCCCTTGCCACCGTCCGTGCCAGTTGAGGACCCTGCACCTGTGCAGGGCAGGCTGATGGCTCACACTGGGCGTTGGTGTTTCTGTTAAGAGGGGGCAGTCCCTGGGCAAGAACATCTCAAGGAACAGCGTAGGCCCAGCTCCATTTCACCTTACTCATTATCAGTACTGGGCCTTGGAATGTGAAAGCCAGCCTGGAAGTCTTTGACTTCTTAATCCCCTAGGTCTTCACACATTCATCCCCTAGCACTGATTTTGGGGGGTTAAGAAGCAGAACTCACGGGGAAGAACATTTTAATTCTTGCAATATATTAAATTATATGAGTTTTCTGTATGTATGTATGGGGAGGGTGGTAGCTAAAGTACAAATACTGGTTAATGTTAAGATTTAAAAGCATAAAAGTAAATGTCAATGTCAATGACGTAGGTACCAAAGACTGTGTGTGTAGTGGTAAAGCGCTTGAAAGTGAAAGTCGCTCAGTTGTGTCCGACTCTTTGTGACCCCATGGGCTATACAGTCTGTGAAATTCTCTAGGCCAGAATACTGGAGTGGGTAGCCTTTCCCTTATCCTGGGGGATCTTTCCAGCCCAGGGATCAAACCCAGGTCTCCCGCATTGCAGGCGGATTCTTTACCAGCTGAGCCACAAGGGAAGCCCAAGAAAACTGGAGTGGGTAGCCTATCCCTTCTCCAGGGGATCTTCCCGGCCCAGAAATTGAACCAGGGTCTCCTGCATTGCAGGTGGATTCTTTACCAACTGAAATATCAGGAAGCTTGAGCCTGGAGTTAAATGATCTTGGTTCAAAATCCTATATCCTTACTTATGTGATTCTCTAAGCCTTTTCTTCTTTGTAAAATGGGCATAATACTATTAACAACTTCAGAGAAAGCATTCTGAATGGGATAAATGTGATCATGCACAACAAGAGCTTAGCACATGGCCCGGCCAGTTACAGAGCACTTGTTCGTTTATGCAAACAATGATGAGGATGGCTGCAAGTTTTATGAATCTAGACTGTCAGGGGCAGGCACATCGTGGCCAGTCACCACACTGGTCTGACCACCTATCATCTGTGGCCGCTTCAGAGGTATTAAGTGTAGGTATATTGTGACAGAAACCATATGGTCCCCAGAGCTGAAAATATTTACTATCCAGACCTTTACAAAAAAAGGTTTTCAACCCGCTTGTGACCCACCATTTGGGTGGATAAAGAACCAGGTCTTTTCCCTATAGAAGTTTTGGTCACTGCTCCCTTATTCTGCTTAATATCTCAATTTGGAACCAGACGCACGCGTATTATTTATGGTGGTCTGGTCCACACGAGCTGTGTAGCTCATGCTCTCCTTACAATGCAGAACACTCACCATTGCACTCTGTCTCATGGCGGGTGGGGAAATCTACAAAGCCTGAGGTTGTCTGCTGGTCTCTTCTGCCTCCCCTGCCTCCTGACCTCCCCTATTTCAGAGTCCAGTGACCCCAGCTGATGTGAGTCCACAGCTGTAATTCTCCTCCCCCAAGCCACATCTGTGCATTATGTTGAAACCACATGTGTCCCCAGAGCCTCAGGCAAGAGGTGAAAGACGATCTGGAAGAGGCATTCAGGAAGCTGTGCCAACAGAAATGAAGGGTGCTTTCAAGAGGGCTGGACAGCCACGGGCGGGATTCATACTGCCTGAGGGGCCTTCAGAGATGGGGGGCTGCTCCAACACGGCCGCTGTCCACAGGAGTCCAGTAAGGAGACTGTGGACCAACCCAGAAAAACTGAAGAACACGTCTCAAAGGCTGGCCCCAAGATGTATCACTGCATCCACCGTGCTGCTTATTTCCTTTGGCAGGAATGCTTGTTTATTTGGGGAAAATAAACCCACAGCATTAATGGATAACACAGGTGAAGGGACTCTTGGGACTGGTCTCTGGGAGAGGAAATCTGAACAAAAGAAACCATTCACACTGCTTTCAGTTAGTTATCTTTTTTAAAAAACCACCACCCAAAAAACAGTCATAGCCAGCTGCTGGGACAGAGACTGTATCTGGGGTGCACTTAAGAGTCTTTCTGGAGGTCACTTGCCTTCCTGGCAAACATCAACATCCCAGTGAGGTCAGTCCAATAGAAAATGGCCTGTGTTACATACTAAAGTGAAGGATGACGGCTGGGTTGGGGCTGGTCAAGGAAGAGAAGGGAGGCAGACGGTTTCTGTTGTTACATCTTGAGAGCAGCAGTTCAGAGATGGCACACAGAGCAACATATATCCCTTGAAGCCAAGTTCAGCTGTGTTCTTTAAAGTGTAACTGTCTAGCACAGGCGTAAAGTAAGACTCTCTCCAAAGCTCATGGTTAATTTAGGGATTTCTTTGGTAAGAGCCGGAAGATCTGCAATGATTAAACACATATGAGCTATTAACCTAAGTAGATTTTGTTTTTTTAAAGAGATCACACGATGTGAAAACCTTTCAGAGCTGGGCTTATGGATTTGGAAGTGAAGTCGCTTAGTCGTGTCCAACTCTTTTCAACCCCATGGACTGTAGCCCACCAGGCTCCTTGGTCCATGGGATTTTCCAGGCATGAATACTGGAGGGGGTTGCCATTTCCTTCTCCAGGGGATCTTCCCGACCCAGAGATTGAGCCCCGGTCTCCTGCATTGTAGGCAGACGCTTTACCATCTGAGCTACCAGGGAAGCCCTATGGATTCAGCCAGGTATCTTTAGGGAAAGGCAACAGCAACTCAAATTTACCCAGTGCCTGTTTGAGGTGGGGTGCTATATGACTATATCAACACAGCCACAATTTTTGTTCCTGACCTGCTGGAGAAAAGAGGGATGAGCGACTAGGCCGACTTAGGTTAGATAGTCTGAGTTTTTTCAGAACAGGATGTTCTACAAACAAGACTGAAAAAGAAGGACTCTGAAATACATCAGAAATATGGGAACGTCACCCTGGAAAATTACTGAAGGAGCCACGGACTTGATGAGCAAGGAATAGATAAAAGCATTCTGAGTCTGGGTCCATGGTAGAGCCACAGGCCAGGTGTCCATCAGATCATGTTACCTTCCAGACTGGACTAAGTTAACAAGGCAACAGGACTTGGCCTCAGAGATCTGGGCTGGAGACAGAAGCCAAGCTTCTAGGGGTGGAACTTTAAGTTCAGGGGATGAAGTTGCCTCAAGATGTAGAAAAGACACACATACACACATTCTCTCTCTCTCAACACACACAGGAGTGCCTAAGGGGTAACTATTTAGTGAGCATGACATCTGCCAGGCTGAACAGTGAGGTAGGTCTATCCTTGAAATCTCTGCTTAGGCTCCCCTGGTGGCTCAGATGTAAAGAATCCACCTACAATGCAGGAGACCNCACATTCTCTCTCTCTCAACACACACAGGAGTGCCTAAGGGGTAACTATTTAGTGAGCATGACATCTGCCAGGCTGAACAGTGAGGTAGGTCTATCCTTGAAATCTCTGCTTAGGCTCCCCTGGTGGCTCAGATGTAAAGAATCCACCTACAATGCAGGAGACCTGGGTTCAATCCCTGGGTCAGGAAGATCCCCTGGAGAAGAGAATGGCTACCCACTCCAGTATTCTGGCCTGAAAAATCCCATGGACAGAGAGGCCTGGCAGGCTACAAGTCCATGGGGTCACAAAAAGTCAGATACGACTAGGCAACTATCACTTTTTCACTTCTTCACTTCATGCCTGAAATCTGCTTAACACTTGAGGCTTATTCCTCAAGGTACACTTGTATCATGAGGATCACAGCACAGACTGAACATACTGGACCCAAATCTCCGCCAGTTCAGCTCAGCCCACCCTGCTGTTTTCCTAACTTGCAGCCAGAATTAGATGCGAAGCCGCTCAAACATTGTATAGTTCCAGGGATAGTCTTCAGAAGAGGAATCTAACCACTCACCTTGATTACTACTGGTCACCAAAAAGTTATCCAAGACAATGGTAGCCACCTGTTCGTCAGATGGCTCCACAGATATTTGGCTGTGGGAACAGAAATCTTTTCTGAGAACTCCTGACAGTAACTTTTTAATCATCCACCTATGTACATGGCACACATGACTTGGATTAGAAACTGTGCAGATTTATTCTATTGGGAAGCAGTAGCTCGGGCCACAAAGTAGGTTCCCTTGTGGCTCAGCTGGTAAAGAATCTGCCTGCAATGTGGGAGACCTGGGTTCGATCCTTGGGTTGGGAAGATCCCCGGAGAAGAGAAAGGCTACCCACTCCAGTACTCTGGCTTGGAGAATTCCATGGACTGTATAGTCCATGGGATTGCAAAGAGATGCGACTGAGCGACTGTCACTTCACTTCACAGCTTGGGCCTGACTTTACCATTAGCTGTATGACCTCAGGATGCAGAGACGCTTCCTTGTGTAGGAAACTCAGGGCTTAAACTAGTTTAGTCTCTCAAGCCCCCAAGTTGTACGGAGAATGGACTGAGACAGGAAAACTGCCTAGTGATGCAAGCGGACAGAGAAGACAGAGGAGTGGGGAGCTGGGCCATGCTGGAGGATCAGGACTGAGGAGCTGGGGGCACAGCTATGTTCCTGACCCTGGATCTCAGGCCCAGCTTAAACTAACCCACTTGTTTAAAGGATGGGAACCTCATGTCAAAGCTAGAACCGACTTTTCCTTAGTCAACATTAGCCACACTTGTGTAATAGGCAGGTGCTAAGCCTTACAATCTCACAGAACTTCTAACCACAGACAGACTGGAGAGGGGGACCAGCCCAGCATACCTTCTTCTGCATCTTCATGGCTATCAGTACCACATAACAGCATCTCTCTAGGATTTGCATGTTACCTTTGCCACCGGACTTGAGATCCTTAAGTTTTTTTTTTTTTTTTACTTTTGTAGCTCAGCATATGGCAAACGGTAAACACTTGGCAGATTGAATTTCTTTCATTCATTCGACACATTATCCTTTATTGCTTAATAGAGGGTGGAGATGAAGATTATCGAAAGGGAAGAAACGACAGAAAGGTGGTGACAAACTCTTGAAATGTGTATTTTTTTCTTCTTTACAAAAGTATTAGGTTTACTGCAGAGCATTTAGGGAATACAAAGAAAAACATTCACCTGAGATGACATCTAGGTGGTAGAACTTAAGAGCATTACCTGTGTCTACAGTTATGTTATGCGTGTTTACTAATTTAATGTATTCTTTGCCACTACCTGAATCCTGTTAAAAAATAATTGGGAAATAGTATTTCCCTATTTTTCCATTTATTCATTTCTGATTTAAAAAACACAAAAGATAATCTGTGCAGGGCTTAGCCAGATTTTTTTTCCCCCCGTTTTAGTTCAGCATCCCCGAAGGGCAAGTAATTTACAGCTTTAGCACCTTATAAGCCTTAGAGGTGCTAGTGGTAAAGGATCTGCCTGCCAATGCTGGAGACATAAGAGATGTGGGTTCAAACCCTGGGTCGGGAAGACCCACTCCAGTACTCTTGCCTGGAGAATCCTCATGGACAGAGAAGCCTAGCCGGCTACAGTCCATAGGATCAGAACTGGACAAAACTGAGCGGCTTAGCAAGCACACAAGCCTTAGATATTAACTAAAAACCAGAAGAGCAGTCTAGAATTCTAAAATGAGTCTCAGAGGTATCTACTTCTATACCAACTGCATTTGACAGAGGAGGCAACTAAGACCAGTAGCCACATTTCTTATTCAGATATAGTTGTACCAGCAGGAAAGCAATGGGCCTGAGACCTGTGACACTCAGCCCATCACTCCCGACTGAGAATTACCTACCTGGCTGAACCCCAAATCATCCCTACATTGTCACACTGTTAACTTCTGGTTTTTGAAAAGCAATCAGATGATTCCACAACAAGGAAAGCAGATCACAGTGTCCAGAATATGTCCCTGCACTAGAATTCTCAGGGGGCAGTTAAGTAAATCACCATCAGGTTAGCCAAAGTCACTCATTATTCTGTAAAGTGCTTCTGATTATTTAAAAACCGGGCCAGTGAACCTGAGCTGGGGCTTGCTGGTCCATGTACTGCAACTATCAGATAAAGATTACAGATCACTGACACAGGCACCCACTTCTCGAGGTCTATGTAGGGAAGGCACAGGGGGTGAGTATACAACTTGCTTCAGGTGTCTCCCTTTCCCAGGAACCCCAAGAGTGGTCACGATAAAACCTGCTGGAAGAGGGGAGGAAAGAATTCAAAGTATTTCACCAAAGAACCTTGCTCTAGATGAAGCTAGTTAAGGTGAAGGTGGCTTCTAGGGAAGTCTCACAAATTCATGGTTAACCTTCCAAATTCAACAGCACCTGCTCAGCCAGAGAACAGAAGCAAGAGGCTGGGTATATTTAAAGACAGAAGAGGCTCTTCCTCTGGAGGAAACACAGCCCCCAGTGTCGACAGAGGTCTGGGGACCCTTTGTCCGCGTGTGTCTCCTGGTCCACTGCTCCCCTTGATGCGACTCTGGTATTTAAAGACGCAGTACAAGGCCTTCCCTGGTGGTCCAGCAGTTAGGACTCTGCGCTTCCACTGCAGGGGGTACCGGCTGCATTCCTTGTCAGGAAACTAAGATCCCACGTGCCAAGAGGCGTGGCCAAAAAAATAGATAAAAATAAAAAATAAAGATGCAGCACATATTCATCTCTTCCCATGGACTCTAAATGCCAGCCGGCCACCTCGTTTCCTGCTCCATCATAAAAACAGTGGTCCCGAAAACAAGCAAACAAACAAAAACACACAAAACAAAGCAGTGGTCCTTCTCCCTAAGACTGGAGGGAGGAGGTAAATGATTGCATGCTGGCCTCCTACAGAGCTGTCAAGGGTACTCAGGACCACGAGTGATGTTCATCATGTGTAAAGCTCAGCTCAGAGGAGGAAGAGGCCTGTGGGAGAGATAACATGCCCCTGGTTGAACCTCAACCTGACTGGCGCCCGCCCCTAGCATAGCACTCAGCGTGGCACTCCCCGGAGGAAGAGCAGGGACAGAGGAGGACTTGCTCTCTTCACTTGGTTGCCATTCAAAAGGACAGCCTTCAAGTCTTATTAAAACAAGTATCAGATGGCTAAGATGGAACAGTGAGGGGGAATGGACAATGAATGCGGGTCCCACCTATTTTTATAAACGAAAAACCAGAAGAAAGCCCCCAACGCACAAACTGGGATAAAATATGAAAGGCATGTTTGTGGCAGAGCCAAGAATAGGTCCTACGTGTCCTTGAATTTCGTCTTTCAGAGTGCTTTTGAACAAGGTTTGTTCCTATGTGCTCTTTGTTTGAAGTCGCCCCAAATATCCTCTCTGCTCCTCTTTCTCCACTCAGCAGGGAGAAAACTGTTCCGTGGACTTCATTTGTTTCCTTCGGGCCCTGAGGAATTGTCTCTGGCGTGGAGAAAGTGCAGGATATGAAGAGCAAGTCTTAACATTAGAACATTCCACAGTATCAGGGTGGGACCAGTTCAGCTCAGAGGGATTCTGCTGCCACTGAATAGAAGCTGAAAATAAACACAAACATAGACAACAGGGTGCACAGGATGCCAACGTTTGCAAAAGATTACACCCAGAGAGACCAGAATGGGAAAGAAAGCCACGCCCAGCCTCCCCAGCTCTACCCACCATGCCTCCTCCTTAGAAGACAGCCGGAGGACACAGGCAGCCCACTTTCCCTGTCCCCTACAGTTNCCCCTTGATGCGACTCTGGTATTTAAAGACGCAGTACAAGGCCTTCCCTGGTGGTCCAGCAGTTAGGACTCTGCGCTTCCACTGCAGGGGGTACCGGCTGCATTCCTTGTCAGGAAACTAAGATCCCACGTGCCAAGAGGCGTGGCCAAAAAAATAGATAAAAATAAAAAATAAAGATGCAGCACATATTCATCTCTTCCCATGGACTCTAAATGCCAGCCGGCCACCTCGTTTCCTGCTCCATCATAAAAACAGTGGTCCCGAAAACAAGCAAACAAACAAAAACACACAAAACAAAGCAGTGGTCCTTCTCCCTAAGACTGGAGGGAGGAGGTAAATGATTGCATGCTGGCCTCCTACAGAGCTGTCAAGGGTACTCAGGACCACGAGTGATGTTCATCATGTGTAAAGCTCAGCTCAGAGGAGGAAGAGGCCTGTGGGAGAGATAACATGCCCCTGGTTGAACCTCAACCTGACTGGCGCCCGCCCCTAGCATAGCACTCAGCGTGGCACTCCCCGGAGGAAGAGCAGGGACAGAGGAGGACTTGCTCTCTTCACTTGGTTGCCATTCAAAAGGACAGCCTTCAAGTCTTATTAAAACAAGTATCAGATGGCTAAGATGGAACAGTGAGGGGGAATGGACAATGAATGCGGGTCCCACCTATTTTTATAAACGAAAAACCAGAAGAAAGCCCCCAACGCACAAACTGGGATAAAATATGAAAGGCATGTTTGTGGCAGAGCCAAGAATAGGTCCTACGTGTCCTTGAATTTCGTCTTTCAGAGTGCTTTTGAACAAGGTTTGTTCCTATGTGCTCTTTGTTTGAAGTCGCCCCAAATATCCTCTCTGCTCCTCTTTCTCCACTCAGCAGGGAGAAAACTGTTCCGTGGACTTCATTTGTTTCCTTCGGGCCCTGAGGAATTGTCTCTGGCGTGGAGAAAGTGCAGGATATGAAGAGCAAGTCTTAACATTAGAACATTCCACAGTATCAGGGTGGGACCAGTTCAGCTCAGAGGGATTCTGCTGCCACTGAATAGAAGCTGAAAATAAACACAAACATAGACAACAGGGTGCACAGGATGCCAACGTTTGCAAAAGATTACACCCAGAGAGACCAGAATGGGAAAGAAAGCCACACCCAGCCTCCCCAGCTCTACCCACCATGCCTCCTCCTTAGAAGACAGCCGGAGGACACAGGCAGCCCACTTTCCCTGTCCCCTACAGTCCAACTTTGGATCTTGTCAGCTCAGTTTATATTTCAGGATGAGGAAGGGGGAATGCCTATGGGCTGCCGAATAGCACCAAATATTTATAATCTACTGCTGAGCAAGGCATCATGGGAAGAACATGGCACACATCCCCTGGGCTGGCCAGAGCTTCACTGGCCGATTTCACAACAGACCTGGCCTGTTGAAGTAAAAGTAATCTGTAAAACAGATTAGCCAGGGCATAGTAAGTAATCAATTTATCTGCACAATGTTAAGTATAGATATATCTATTCTTTTTGATGCAGTTAACTGTTCTGCTTAGGTAACATATTCATGATTCATAAATCAAACTATAAAAAGGTATACTACCTACCGTGACATCCCATCGGTCCTGTTCCTTCTTCCACCCAACAAACCTGTAGTAGCCACCTTTTAAAAGTTATGTATCCTTCCAGGGTTTATACAAAATTATCTTTTCTCACCCTTTCTCACAAAAAAGGTAGCATGTCATTCCCATGTTCTGGATTTTGCTTTTTATCCATTGGCGATCTCTCCACATGGGAACAGAGACAACTGATTCAACCCCTTTCTACATTTGAACAATATCTACTATAAGGATGTATCATGGTTTACTTAACTGGTCCCTTATTAATGAACATTTAGGCTCTTCTGAACCTTTTGCCCTTGAGAACAATCTTCTGATGAACAACTTTATATATCAGAGTTGCCTTTATACATTAAGATGCCTACTTACTGCTCTGTAACTATCTGACCATGGTAGAGAGAAAGAAGATCTCACAACTGCAAATCCATCTGAAATCAAGACAAAGCCCCTCTAAGGCAAAAATGCACACAATTAAGGAAGTATATAAAAGGACATTTTGATTTGGTATGATACATATAGACTCCATCGACATCTGTAGAAGGAGTGAGACGGAATTCAATTATTATTTAAAAGCTTGCTCGTTCTACATTCTTTTCCTTCTCCTGCTCACCACCCCCCACCCAAAGCCTCACCATTCACTCATTCAAGGGGCTAACCATTCTAACAGCATTCTATCTCACAGACACTGTGCCCAAGACTATGAGGTGTCTGGTGCTACCTGAGAGAGCAGAGATCAACCCTGGTCATTATCTGAACCCAAACCTGAAGGTCCAGCTGGAGGTGCAGGCACAGAGCCATCTGCACCCCCTGGGGATGGCTGTAGGCTGCTCCTTGCATCAGAGCCTACATCCCAGGTAAACCGCCCCAAAGTCAACAGCAACCGGGACCCTCAGCAGAGCCCAGAGAGAGCCCAAGGGGCAGTCTGAGCCCTTTCCAGACACCGCCTCCAGCACAGGAGCAGGAAATTCTAAGCTGTTCATGGAACTGACTCATAATCCTCTTTTCACAAGCATCCTGAAGGTTCTATTCTAAGTTTACCAAAGGGAACATGCCTTCAGGCAGAAGCAGAGCAGCACACAAGCGGTTGTGGCTGGGGCCTCAGTGAGCATTTCCTCCATGACAGGTCAAGGCCCCACCAGGAGGGCTAAGAAAAGAACCGAAGAGACCAAACGCCATTTACACCTTCTTGCAGAGGTCACACGCATCATTACCTGTGTTTGCACATAGTGATGGCTTAATTACCCCAGGGTTATGGTCAAACATTAAAAATGAATTATGCTTCTTTGGGCCCTAATTGGAACAAATCAAATGTATCAGGGCATTTTTAAAACAAACGGGAAAAAAAAAACTGAACATGGATTTGCTATTACGTAAAATTACATAATTACTGTTAATTTTCTTGGGTGTGACGATAGTATTATGGTTATATTTTTAGGTCATTATTTCTTAGAGATACATATTGAAAGATTTATGGATGAAATGATGCATGAAATTTGCTTTAAAATACCCCACCCCATCCTATCATCCACCCCTCCCCCAAAGCGACTGATGAATGACTGCTGAGTCGTGAGTACATGGTGTCCATTATACTGCCTTCTTTATCTTTGAGATTATGTAAATCACTTTATAAGAAAACAGTTGTTATAATAGCTAAATTCCACTGAGACCTCACTACTGATGAGAACAGGCAGCTCAACCCCTAGGGGTGATACCTAGGCCCCAGATGATAAGAGCTGGTGAACACACAAAAGCAAGGCAACTCAGTAAGTACCTGTAACAGAAGAGTCTTTTTCCTGTCAAGTAAGACATGGTTCTCAAACCTGGCTGCACGTTGGGAGTTCTGTGGGTTTTTTTTTTTTTTTTTTTTTTTTGGTAATTGTTTGAGGGCATGGTATGGTTTGGATTTCTCGATTTTTTTTTCAGTTACTTAGGCAATTTTAATGGACAAGCAAAGTTTGAGAATCTTTGCTCCAGAAACCTAACAGAGTGGCTAAGGAAAACGTCAGAAGTAAATGTGAGAGGATGGGACAGCTGGTTGCTCTCTGCTTGAGTCCACCTGTGACCCCTCTCTTAGTCTACTCAGTTGTCTCTCCAGGGCCCCCACATTTGGGGTCCAGGCCAAGCTTCCCCGAATTATTGGTGCAATTAAGATGACACTAAAGCTATATAGTTAAAAAAACAAAACAAAACAGGGACTTGGCAAATAGATAAAAACCAGAAGCTGGGCCTACTTTAAATCCAGACAAGCGAGGACCTGTTATCTGGCTTGCAGTTCACAGGCAGTGTTCCACTGCCTGTACGTCCTCACCCACCCAGCATTAAGGGCCAGTGTGCGTCCTGCTGATGCCAGACTGTGTTCGTTACAGAAGAGCTTCTGTGGCTGGTTGGTCTTAGGCAGCTTAATGGATGAGAGCTGCTGGGCAATGGAGCCCTAACAGCTGGCCTTATTCAAAGCAGAGAGGAAGTGGCAATTCTCCTCTTGGGAGTGTGAGCCTCACCTCACAGAGGGACTGGGGAAATTTTCCTGCAACAGGTGGCATATTCTGCTTTACAACTGTGGGCCTGTGCCCACATTCCTGTGGCAATGGGGTTCATTCTGGTGTCGTTCTCCGGGCCCTGGGAGAGGTGGGGGGCTTCCATCTGTGGGTGCTCCTCATGGATGGGAACCCTCTGACCCTTCCTCACGACCACGCTGAAGTACTCCCTCTTTACACAGGACAGAAATGAGGCCCAGGCAACGTGATGACACCATCATCAGCCTGGCAACCGACAGCAGAGCAAACTCCAAAGCCTTTTTCCACAGCCACCTCCTCCAAGATAAACCGCACATGGCCCCACTCACTCTCACCTGTAGGAAATAATCCAAAGGCTTCTGGTGGCCCGGCCTTCCTGGATGAACCTGTGAGTCACTGTGAGCCTAAAGATACAAAACCCTTGAACTTTTCTTCTATCGCTTCAAGGGAACATGCAGCTGTCCTCTGCCCTGGTGAGCCTCAGCTGAGAGCCACTCTCCAGCTACTCCATGGAACCCGGAAGGAGAAAGGAGTCCTTCTCACATGCCCAGCTTCAGAGTCCTGGTGAAGACCACCAAGCTGAGGACCCTCCCCTAGAGAAACACACATGCACACACAGACACACACTCACACCTTCAGATTTGAATTCTGTGTATCACAAAGGGTAAACTGACCAGGAATACAAGTCAACCCAGGGCCAAAGCCAGACTTTGGCCTCTACTCCTTGGATGCAGGAAACCTCCTGCTTCCAGCCAGCTCCATCAGAAGCTACACAAGTGCCAAAGGAAACGCCAACTCAGCTGGTAGTTAATACAGTAGGGGCGTGTGCGTGTGTGCTAAGTATCTTCAGATGTATTTGACTCTTGGCGAACCTATGGACTGTAAGCCCCCAGGCTCCTCTGTCCAAGGGATTCTCCAGGCAAGAATACTGGAGTGGGTTGCCATGTCCTCCTCCAGGGGATCTTCCTGACCCAGGGATTGAACTTGCCTCTCCTGTGTCTTCTGCATTGGCAGATGGGTTCTCTACCACTAGTGCTACCTGGGAAGCCCACAGTAGGTGTAAGTAAGACTAATTTTTACTTCCAAAACACAGCCTTACAGGTCTTAGTCAATACTGCCCCCTCACCCTCAAACCCCTGCCTTTAAAGTTTTGTCCTAGAAGACTCTGCTATTGTCTCAAAGATGCTGTAAGCCAAAGCTGCCTGGAATCCTTCTTCTGAAACTACCTTCATGGCTAGTCTTATAATAAATGAGCCATTAAAAAAAAAAAAAAAAAAAGAGCAATCCCTACTTTTTGGCTAAGCACCATTTCTTAACTTATTAGATCCATCCACTAAAGCTTATTCTTATTCACCAAACTTAGCTCTGATGAACTTAAGGCCATTTCCAAAATCTACTTGCCTTTACAACAGAAATATTTAATATCATCATCTTTTTTTTTTTTTTTTCCTTTCTTCTGAAGAGTTCCAAAAAGGTTTCTGAAAATGTTTTAAGAACTGGTTGGGAGATGGAGATGGGCATGGAGGCTCCTGGTCACAGCTTTGAAAGATAAATGCAAAGTACCAAGGTACATACTTAGATACAAAAGTATATGCTCTGATACAGTTGCCTTAAAACAACCAAAAAATCAAGCTACATGCTCATATCTTATGGTACATTTTTTATATGGTTAAAATCCATCCTGCAGCATCAAATGGCATTGTCGTTGTTTGGTCACTCAATCGTGTCCAACTCTGCAGCCCCACGAACGGCAGCACGTCGGACTTACCTGTCCTTCAGTATGTTCCGAAGTTTGCAAATGGCATTAATAATCATCATCATGAAATGTTAGCTGACACTGACCTGACGTGCCAAGGACACTGTGCCTCCGTGTGTCCTCTTGAAACCCCACAGCAGTTATCTGAAGCAAGGCCTGTGAGGATCCGCCCTTTACCGGTAGGGAGACTGCCACCCAGAGAATGGAGAACCCAGCCTACGAAGCCACAGAGCAGCAGAACCAAAGAGTGGCCTGACTCTGGAGGATATAGCTCTCAACCCCTGGGCACACTGCCAAACCTCACCCAGTCAGCAGCCACCAGCAGAGCTGCCCTTTATGCACTAACCCAACAGTGGCAGGGCACCCTGGAGAGGCAAAGAGAACATCTATCAAGGCAGCCCTGGGCCTTCCACCACGACACATGAGGAGGTTGTGTAGCACATAGCATTTCAAAGGCTGGGTGAGCAGCTGTCCTCCCAGCAAAGATCAGAAGCACCCACATATTCAATTCTCAGCCTGGCTAGTTCAGCAACCCAGGACTGAACCCTGCCCTGGTGTCTTGCCCCAGCCTGTACCACTGATGGGTAGATAACCAACCAATGCTTGTGCGGAATGGAGCAACGCATCCATGGGCTGGTCTGGGCGGTGCTGAGAGACACCCTATGGTTAAACACTCGGAGCTCGAGTCGCACAGTCCAAGCTGCTCTCCCTGCCCCATCAATTTCTAGCTGAGTTCTCGGACAACTTATTTCATCTTTCTAAACTGCATTTTCTCCATCTGTAAAGCAGAGAGACAATGGCACCTACTCTGGGGTACCTTAAAGTCTGTGATGCCAAATAAGTGTATATGTAATAAAGAGCATCACACCAGAGTAAGCACTTAATAAACACTAGTTCTCAGCAAAGGTTCAGTATACGACAGGCAGTGTGGACCGAAGATGTCAGAATCACAGAGTACACCTCGGGGCAGGGCTCTCCTGCCCACTCCACTGGTTAGCACTGGTGCCCAAGCAGAGAAATTCGACTGTGTCATATCCTTTGGCAAATGATAACTATACAATCCATCAGGTTCTTCCTGGACCTCTGAAGTCAACCTGAAACTCCTCCCTGTAACAGGGAATTACTTGGGGTTTTCAAACACCAGTGGAATTTCCCCCTTTTCTCTTGAAAGGCCATCCTGACGTTAGGAGGTTGGCTGTGGTTCTGTACTTCTCAAAGCAGGGGTTTCCTAAGCTTCACATTTACTTCACGTTTTCCCAAGGTATGTTACACTTGAATAACCACTCTAAAGGTGGTAGGGAGTTGGGAAGTGTTACAGATCTGGGGACTGGTCTACAATAGTGGCTTCCCAGGCCCATCTGGAAGGTTCCTGGGCTGGCAGCTACTGGAGCCTGAACTGGGGGCAGAGGAACAATCTAAACAGGAGAATGAAACAAAAAAAAATGAGCCCCCTGGACCTCACCATGCCTTACAGGTCCCAAGACGACAGACAGGAAGAGCTGTGAATTTGGAGGAAAAAAAAAAAAAAAAAGGCTTCTTCCCAGAAGCCTAAGGAGAAAAAAGTCAGTGAGGAGGGGTGCTTTTGAAAGGATTTTAAAAAATTCCTGCTGCTGCTTATTAAGCTGTTAACACACAGCTCTGAGCGGTCTTAGGTTAGGGCTAGTCACCCCTCAGCCAGGCCACCAGGGAGAGGAGCTTCTGGGACTTGTATTCACCTCGAAGCCCCAACTGGCAGCTGACCCCACAGCACCATCCTATAGATTGTAACGTGAGCCCCACATGTGACTGAAGTTTTTCTAGCAGTCACGCTAAGAAAGCAATGAAACTATGGCAAAACTCATTATTAGAAAATAGAGATGACATAATCCAGTATATCTAAAACATTTTCGTTTCGACACTCATCAGGACGAAAGAATTACTGAAGTATTTTACAGTTTTTTTCTTGGTACCAAGGCTTCAAAATCCAATGTGTATTTTACACTTACAGCCCGGGTTGGGCCCACACCAGCTTCGTTTCAAGTGCACAACAGCCCAGGTGGCCATCAGCTAAGGTAGTGTGGGTCTAGAGCAGTGGTCTGTTCCCAATCTGGTCACCGGAACTGCCAAGGGGGAGAGGGTGGCGCCCGGTGCAAAGCATGAGACCCAAACCCCACCTGGGAAGGGCTCAGAGAAAGGCCCTGGCTATCCTCCACATTCCACTGTGGTGCAAGGTGCCACCCACATGGCCTGTCCCCACGGCCTCTTCCCTCTGAAAGAGTTATACAAGGCTTACATTGAAAATAGACCCACCAGTGGCTAGCTTGGTACTGGTAAGCACAAAAACCAGGAGACCAAAGACAGTCTCCCAGAGGTGGACTCACTGGGCCGAGGAGTAAGGTGCCCAGGACTACTGAACCAAGCTGGTCTAATCTGTCTACTGGGTCTGAGCTTGGCCCCAAGCTTGAACGTGACTCTTCTGAGTAGTCATGAACACCGTGAATACCTCACCTGTGAAAGGAAGAGGGAAGGTGGAAGATGAAGCAAGAACACATTATGGTCCTCTGAGGGGTACTTGGAACACTTCAAGGGGGCAGAGATATTTCTAGAGCTATTATTCTGCAGTGGATACACAGCAGGGCATTTAATATCTGTTTGTTTTTTAAATTTATTTATTTGGCTGTGCTGGGTCTCAGTTGGGATGTTAGCTGCGACATGTGGGATCTAGTTCCCTGACCAAGGATTGAACCTGGGCCCCTAGCTTTGGGAGCATAGTGTCTTAGTGACTGGACCACCAGGGAAATTCCAGCAGGGCATTTAAATGTCCTCAGACAGGGCTCTATACAGCTGTCATTTATCTCCTGAGGACCCTGGCCAGAAAGAGGCCACCTTAACCTGGTGGAGGTGGGCTGACTGTGCCCATCAACAAACCCTGCAGGTCCCATCACCTGGACTTCCAGACCATGAGGCTAAGCTTTTCTGCTTTAGCCTTACTCGCTGGGAAGCCTAAATCGAGATCCTTCAAAGGAAAAGCCTGACACGCCGGGTATGGAAAAGTTCTCTTATCATTTGGAGAAAATAATTTAGGGCTGGGTAGATAAACATGTACAGGAAATACTTCTATAGAGGTCTTGATCCTCTGAAGATTAATAACCCACAGAACTGGAGACCAGCCTCAAACTCGGAGGAAATAGGCAAGTTATAAAAACAGGAAGAACGGGAAGTTTATTTTTGGATGAATATTTGTTCTAGTGAAGCTCTCGATCCTGACAAAAACCTTGATCTGCAGGTCATTTGCTGTGGTGGAGCAGCTGCAGCGTGTGTTTCCACAAGCCGTCCCACTAGAGATTTCCGGGTCTTTCTGGAAAGGGCCTCGCCCCACTCCTGCAAAACATCTGCTTCGCTGCCACCACTCTGGGCCTCTTTCCTCTCGCGTTCCTGCTAGAAAGCCTGGCCATCGGCACCAGACCCCTCTGCCTCTGTCCCCAGGGCTCGAGGCTGGCCCATCTCGCCCAAGGTGTTCCTCTGGGATTCTGCCACATCTGTTCCTGTGTGATACGATCAGCCTTCCTCCACGACTGCCAGCCCGCCTGGCCCCACCAGCCTCTTCGTTTCTCAGCCTATAACCCCTGTCATCATACCTTCCATGGCTCCTGGTTGCCTTGAGAAGAAAAGCCAAATCTTTTCCAGTTTGATAAGACAGAGCTCTACACAGTCTGGTCCAGCCCATCTTTACAGCCCTAACTCTATGCAGGACTGGCTATGTGATTTGCAGGATCCTTGAAAATGGAAATTAATTTGTAGGGCCCTTTGTTCAAAAATTACTAAGGATTTTAGAATGGCAAGAGCAGAGCATTAAATTGTGGTGGGAACCTTGTAAGCTGAAGTGCCATGCGGTGGCAATGGCTGCACATCCATGAGGCAGGCCCCCACCAACCCGCCTCCCTCAGACCCACGCAGAAGGCAGTGGGCATGGCCGCCACCAAGAGCCCTCCTCCCCCTCCTCCCCCTCACTGACCAGCATCCCGCCCCTCGGTCCTCTCGTAACCGGTTCAGAGGCCCCTTCCGCTGGTTCATAGTATGGTTTAATTTACCCGTCTCTCCTTCACATCTGAGTTAGGCCAAGAGTCCCAGGGCTCCACGTTCAATGCTTAGCCATTTCTGTGCTCTTCCCTCCCGCCTTTCCAGAACAAAATTTGGTACACACATTAGAAAAGAAAAGTGAAGTGGCTCAGCTGTGTCCAACTCTCTGTGACCCCATGGACTGTGTAGCCTCTCACACTCCTCTGCCCAGGCAAGAATACTGGAGTGGGTTGCCATTTCCTTCTCCAGGCGATCTTCCCGACCCAGGCATCGAACCTGGGTCTCCTGCACTGCAGGCAGACTCTTTACCATCTGAGTCACCAGAGAAGCTAGGTCTCTACAAATTTCTACTAAATAGCCACTAGGAATACTGCCCTCTGCCTCTAACAGCCAATTACAAAGCCTCCTATGACCTTGCCAAGTGACCTGTTAAAGGAATACTTTTTAAAAAATTCCCTCAAGATTTGCTTTTCCATAAGAGATGCCTAGGTTCTCCAGAGAAATAATCACACAAGTTTTGAGGATGTCTGAACAGGAACTTCCATTAACCACCGTTATGAAACCTACTGGCTGGATACCAAGGCTGCACACATTGACTTTGGCAGTGGCTTCACAAGTGGCCCAGCTGGCACAGAGGCAGAAATCTCACCACCCTGCTGGCTGCAGCCAGCTCTGGAGGGGTGGGGAGGAATGGAAAAGGGACAGGAAACAGGAGAGCCAGCAAACCCTCCCCCCTCTCAAGGAGAGAGGGAGCCATGTTTAATTTAATGCCCTATGAACTATGAACGGGAAGTAAGTTCAAGACAAGAAACTTGGGTTCTCACCTAAAAGCTTGAAATGGTTTCTCGTTTCCATTAACATGATGAACTTCTCAGGGAAAATGCTTATGGGCCCTTAAGTTCCTTTTGAGTGAAGAAGCAGAATGAGATAAGGAGCAGAAGAGAGGGACAATGATCACCACTACCCCTTAAAAGGTGACCCAATTTTTTATTCTTTAAAGAAGAAAAATATTGGAAATTCCAAACAGCTTTCTACATACTCAGGTGAGGTAGATTTTTCCAGCAATTATGGGAGATGATGAGGCCGAGGAAGGGAAGGATATTGTATCAGAAACCACACGTATTAACTATATGTGCCCTCTGGTATTAAAAGATCTTCAAGGAACCTCCTCTCCCAATAAGTCACTCAGTAAGAGTAACCACAGTAACAGCAGCAGCAAGGATTGATGAGCAGGTTAATCACGGGGTGAGGACTGGACCAGTTGTTCTCAGTCACATCTCTCCTGGCATTGAGATCATCTATACTTTCCTCATTTATTGGTCCCCCTGTTTATTGTGCAGCTCCCTCTTAAGAATGGAAGGCTACCTCTGATTACCCAAGACCCAGCACTGTGTTGCCAGCCTAGTAAGGTCTTAACATCGTCATGGATTTATCAAGAGGCTATCTCCATCCTTACAGTCTGGTTCCCGGTTGAGAGAGGAAGAGAAATCAAGGTTCATGGTGGGTGTCTAAGGAAGGACACTGCAGGTTTTGGCTCTTCAGATGTCACTCTGCGGGTGTTGGGCACTTTGTTGTTTCAGAAGTTCCAGGTCTCCCATCTTTTACAACACCCCCTCAAGAGCCCCGCTTTCCCTGCCATGCAAACATTTCCCACTGTTGGCTCTTTAAGAGGTACATTTTTTTTTTTTTTTAACCTGAAGCTGATTTCAATATTAAAGAAAAACACCTCGATTGTGAAGTATTCAGCAAATACTCTGAATATCTAAAACCCCTATATATGGAATCTAGAAAAATGATACAGCTGAACTTATTTGCAAATAAGAAACAGAGACCCAGATACAGAGAACAAACTTAGGGATATTACAGGGGTAAGGTGGAGTGGGATGAATTAGGAGACTGGGACCGACATATATACACTACTATGTATAAAATAGATAACTAACAAGAACCTCCTGTATAGCACACAGAACTATACTCAATGCTCTGTGATGACCTAAATGGGAAGGAAATCTAAAAAAGAGGGGATGTAGGTTTATGTATAGCTGATTCACTTTGTTGCACAGCAGAAACACAACACTGTAAAGCAACTATACTTCAATAAAAATTTTTTTTAAATAATACAATAAAATAAAGCCTCTAAGTGGGGTCTGGAGGGCCCTCCACTGTGATGAGGCAATTTGGGGGGGGAATATCCTAAAAGGCTTCTGTAGAGGGGGTTATGTGGTCAGGACTCATTCACTGCTGGTTTCCCCAGCTGTCAGTACAGAATGCAGGAGATGGAAGTTACAAATGGCTACCAGAACAGTCTCCTCCTTAGTCTGTGATCCAGCCTCTTGGCTGTACTTTCTGTGTAAGGAATATAGACACCGTTCTCCAGCTACGACCACGGAGAAAGCAGTGGGAACCCCCTCCATCAGAGGCTTCTGAGTTTTTTGTCTAATAATTTATAACCTTTATCAANAAGTTACAAATGGCTACCAGAACAGTCTCCTCCTTAGTCTGTGATCCAGCCTCTTGGCTGTACTTTCTGTGTAAGGAATATAGACACCGTTCTCCAGCTACGACCACGGAGAAAGCAGTGGGAACCCCCTCCATCAGAGGCTTCTGAGTTTTTTGTCTAATAATTTATAACCTTTATCAATTATTTTTCACACAAAATGATGGCAAGCATACTTAGTTCTCAGTTTACTGAATGGACCGTATTGGCTAAATATACTCAATTCTGATATAAGTGAGTGAAAAATAATACAAAAATTGCAAATATACTGGGTAAGTGCTTCCAAATTATATTTGAAATAAACAGGACTTAGGCTCGAAAGGTTGGGTAATTCTGCACATGTAAACTCCAGAGTGAAGATACTATAGCTTTAGTTAACCAAAATTGGAAATATCAAAGTAATGAGCCCTAGGAAACACAGACTGCAGACTTGTTTCCAATTCAGGATCTGGGCTGGAGGAAGCACAAGCTGGAATCAAGATTGCGGGAGAAATATCAATAACCTTAGATATGCAGATGACATTACCCTCATGGCAGAAAGTGAAGAAGAACTAAAGAGCCTCTTGATGAAACTGAAAGAAGAGAGTGAAAAAGTTGGCTTAAAGCTCAGCATTCAGAAAAATAAGATCATGGCATCTGGTCCCATCACTTCATGGCAGATAGATGGGGAAACAGTGGCTGACTTTATTTTTCTGGGCTCCAAAATCACTGCAGATGATGATTGCAGCCATGAAATTAAAAGACGTTTACTCCTTGGAATGAAAGTTATGAGCAACCTAGGCAGCATATAAAAAGCAGACATTACTTTGTCAGCAAAGGTCCGTCTAGTCAAGGCTATGGTTTTTCCAGTAGTTATGTATGGATGTGACAGCTGGACTATAAAGAAAGCTGAGTGCCGAAGAATTGATGCTTTTGAACTGTGGTGTTGGAGAAGGCTCTTGAGAGTCCCTTGGACTGCAAGGAGATCCAACCAGTCCATCCTAAAAGAGATTAGTCCTAGGTGTTCATTGGAAGGACTGATATTGAAGCTGAAACTCCAATACTTTGGCCACCTGATGTGAAGAGCTGACTTATTTGAAAAGATTCTGATGCTGGGAAAGATTGAGAGCAGGAGGAGAAGGGGATGACAGATGATGAGATGGTTGGATGGCATCACTGACTTGATGGACGTGGGTTTGGGTGGACTCTGGGAGTTGGTGATGGACAGGGAGGCCTGATGTGCTGTGGTTCATGCGGTCGCAAAGAGTCGGACACGACTGAGCGACTGAACTGATACTGATACTGATTACCTAAAAATGCAAATTTTAACCTAAACATATAACTTTAGGTAAAAAGAGAATCTACAAACACTGAAAAACTAGGGAGAGCAAACATCTAAAAGCCACCCTGAGTTAGTAATCAGGCTGGTGTCAAGGCCAAGGTTAGTGCATTAGCCAGCCTTACCCAGAAGCTGTGTGCAGGCCCGTACTTTAACACAGTGTGTTTGGAGGGGAGAGGTTTAACCTGAGTCAATCCAGAGCATACAAAACTGAATCTGAGCCCTTGAGGCAAGGATCGTGTCTCCCACTAGGGGTAGGGCCAGAGACAATATCAGTGTTGACAAAAGGTGGGTGAGGTAATGCCAGCCCAGGGCGCCTTGAGGGCGGGCCGCCCCATCCCCACCCTTGCCTCCCACCCATCCCGGGAGGTGCTCAGATTAGCCAAGGTCCTGGCCACGGGCTTGTGACTCCATTTCTGGAGACTTCTCAAATATTGAGGACCTTCACGAACAGCTCTGCAGTCTGCCTTGGTGAGGGTGTCTGGGAGGGCCTGGTGTCCCTCACTGGGGGGGTCTAACATGTGGTCTTAGGGGCTATTATCAGTGGCACAGGAAGTCCCTCAGTGTCCTCTGCAGACTCCACCAGCACAGACAAGGGGTCAAAACCAGGGTGGAGGGAGAGGGTGGTGAGAAAGCAATTGTCCCCCTTACATACACACAGTGTCTCCTGGTGTGTTCTTGGTTATTTCCTAGGTCCCCAAAACAAAACCCAAACTCTGGAGCATGTGGTCCAATATTACAAATTTCTGTATTTTTATCATGTATTGGGAATATGTTATTATAAATTTAATCATATGATCTTTCTCAGTCTAGTGCCCAGCCCATGCTCCCCCACTGTGTCCCTGGCTGAGAGGTAAACTGCTGTCCTGAGCAACCACGCAAGCCACCAATTCAACCAGTGTCCACAGGCAATGCAGGCCAATCGTCTAAGGAGCTGCCCCTGGTGGGGGAGGGGGACACGAGACCCCACATTTCTCAACAGCTCCTCAGGGATGCTGGCCCTGTGAAAAGGCCCTTTGCCTCAGAGTTGTGCCCCAGCGTCAGGAATTCATTTGGCAACTCTCCCTTCTTCTTGCCCCGGCAGATGCCTCATCCCCTTTCCAGAGGCAACAATACAAAGAGAGATTAGTCTTTTGATTTTTTTTAAAGGGAACCTCTTGCCTTGGGAAGCACAACCTTTCCCTTGAAACTGAAAAGATCCTGAAGACACCCTACTTTTACAATTAAGAATAATTCTGCTACTTTATTTCCCTTTTACCTCCTAAAAAAGTAGGCAGGAGGGCGACTCCGGGTAGATTCTTTGAAAACATTAACCACAGGGTTCAACTTCAAACTTTGTTTTAGCCTAAACATCTTAGTCTCCGTAAGTATCTAAAACTTTGTCAAATAACAGATTTCTAAGCAAAACAAATCCCTCCCCCTCAACAAACACCTAAAAAGAAATGGAGATTTTGTGTTTTTGCCTCAGAGATGAAGAATACCAGTGCCCTCTCATTTCAATTAACGTGACAAAACAAACAATTATCAAGAAACTTTGGCAGGGTTCTCAGCAAGGTACAAGTTCAGACAATGGCTGAAGGCATTTCTTTTAGGTACAGAAATGGAGCTGCTCTAACTTGAATGAGGGTTAAGAAGCTATCAGCTATGCACAGATTTTAAAGGAGCTGGAAATTCTGCAGGAGCAAAACTGCATCCGTTTAACAAAAATGTAGTACATGTTTATTATCTGGAAAGTAAAGCAAGTTTGTTGAAGAAATATTTTAAGCAAGCTAAAAAGATATATACTACCTGTGATCCACCACCTAGAGAACACTATGGCTGACAAAGCAAACTGCAATCAAGAGTCTTAGTTGGACAAAGCCAGGCATCCTGATACACTGGGGCTTCCCTGGTGACTCAGTGCTTAAGACTTCAACTGCCAAAGCAGGAGATGCGGGCTCAATCTCTGGGTCAGGAAGCTCCCCTGGAGAAGAAAATGGCAACCCACTCTAGTATTCTTGCCTGGAGAATTCCATGGACAGAGGAGCCTGGCGGGCTACAGTCCAGGGGGTCGCAAAGAGTTGGATACGACTGAGTAACTTGCACACACACATCTGATGGTCTGGGGAGAGGAACCAAAATCACCTTCAGAGAGAATGACTGGTGAGCCAGACTTGACCAAAAAAAAAGGAAAAGGAGAAGTGTTTCCTGAAATAACCAAAGCTGCACCTGGACCCAGCCCTTCACCACAAGATCATGCGGCAAAACTGAAAGAACGCTGTCTCCAGAGGTCACTGACTCTGCTATGGAAATCCCCACCCCAGTCTCCGGATGGGGGGAAGGGGTTTCCTCTGCTGGAGGTCAGTGGCAGTCCTGGCCACGGCAGGGGCTGGAGAGATGCAGCACTAGGTCTAACATGGCCAATACAGTGGCCTGTGGAGGGCAGCAATGACATAATTGTCAAGAGGGGCAGTAAAGGGAGTTCTACAACCCTGACTCTGAGTTCACACCCAGACTCTGTCAAAAACTGTGGGGACTGTGGGCAAATTACTCCGTCTCTGTAAAAGAAGACAGAGCACTGAAGAATTGCTTTTCAACAGTGGTGCCGGAGAAGACTCCTGACAGTCCCTTGGATTGCAAGGAGATCAAACCAATCAATCCTAAAGGAAATCAATCCTGAACATTCACTGGAAGGACTGAAGCTGAAGCTCCAATACTTTGGCCACATGATGCAAAGAGCTGACTCATTGGAAATGACTCTAATGCTGGCAAAGACTGAAGGCAAAAGAAGAGTATGGCAGAGAATGAGATGGTTGGATGGCATCATTAACTCAACTGATATGAATTTGAGCAAACTCTGGGAGATGGTGAAGGACAGGGAAGGCTGGCATGCTGCAGTCCATGGGGTCGCAAAGAGTCAGACACGACTTAGCGACTAAAGACAACAAATGCCTCTACAGGGGATGTGACAACAGAAGTTATTTGAATAAAGATGAACTTAGTGATATACATCACCAAGCTGCTTTCCAGAAAGGGTACACTAAATTCTACTTCCAGCAGCAGTGTATGAAAAACGACCCTCACTAAAGCCATGCCAGTATTAAAAATATTTTTCTATTTGATAATTAATAACAATCCAAAGGGCTATAGTTTCATTTGCATTAGTTTATTAATTGGGGTATAACTGCTATAAAACTGCTACTATGTTTCCACTGCATTACTTTAGTAATTTGTTGGGATGACTATTTTGTTCCATGTTTAACCAACTTTATTGTTCTCTTTTAGCCAGTTAGCTTAGCATTTTAAAAAATATTATCTATTTTTTCTACTGGTTTTCTCAGTGTCTCTTTTTGTAATTTCTTGAACTCTTCAGAGTTTATATTAATTCTATATATCACAAGCAAGGCTTTTTTTTTTTTTCTTTTTATGTCTGTTAAATTGCTGTCTCTTATACACATCTTTTGATTTTTTTTAAAGGGAACCTCTTGCCTTGGGAAGCACAACCTTTCCCTTGAAACTGAAAAGATCCTGAAGACACCCTACTTTTACAATTAAGAATAATTCTGCTACTTTATTTCCCTTTTACCTCCTAAAAAAGTAGGCAGGAGGGCGACTCCGGGTAGNACAAACCAAAGTTTGGAGATGTATCAGTGAGTTTCTGTGTAATTTCTTCCAATACTTCTATTTGTGGGCAATCATCCTTCCCTTAAAGATGAGTTAAACATCTACTTATGAGTTCTTCTAGTTTACTATTTTAAGGTTTTCACTTTTTAAATCTTTATAGTTTTGAGATAAAATGTGAGGTGAGGCTCTACGTTCTAAGGAAATCATAAAACCCATGGTACAATGGAGTTATGTTGAAATGGAGAAATTGTTAAGAAATTACATCCACAGGATCCAAACGGGATTTACATGGGACCTACTCTCATTAGCTCATTAAAAAACTGTACTTGACAATAAATAGGATTAAACAGAACATGCCAGGGACACCCAGTCCTCCTCCTTCCCCAGTCCTGTGATTCCTCAGTGTGGTCTGGACTGCTGGGAGCTGAAGGAAAAGGCTGAGGGATAAAAGCAGAGGGCAGCACAATGAGACAGGTAGGTTGGGGATGATCCATCAGGCCCTTCCAGTCCCAGAACTCAAAGGATAAAAGATGTTACCTTCATTACACAGTAGAAAATAAGGAACCATGAGGAGCCTGTTAGGAGTTTAAAACCGATTTCTCCTTTGCCTCCTTCTCAAAAGGCAAAAGATCACGGAACTAGCTGCTGCTGCTGCTAAGTCGCTTCAGTCATGTTCGACTCTGTGCGGCCCCATAGACGGCAGCCCACCAAGCTGCCCCGTCCCTGGGATTCTCCAGGCAAGAGCACTGGAGTGGGTTGCCATTTCCTTCTCCAATGCATGAAAGTGAAAAGTGAAAGTGAAGTCTCTCAGTCCTGTCTGACTCTAAGCGACCCCATGGACTGCAGCCTACCAGGCTCCTCCATCCATGGGATTTTCCAGGCAGGAGTATTGGAGTGGGTTGCCACCGCCTTCTCCACGAAACTAGCTATTAACTAGCTATTTTTCTTATACAAAGTTATTGGTACAGAGATCAAAACAATGTAGCGTCATGTTATCCAAAACAACACTGAGGACAGCATTCAGCCACCTCTTGGCTGCTGCACAGAGATGCAGTACTGTTGCAGGGGGCACACTACGTGCGGAATGGTCACCTCTCCCCAACCTGCGCCTCCACCCAGGCCTCCAACCCCAAATCCAGAGCTGGAGACTAGTTTTACTAGATACCTGTTTGTTGAATAATCATAGTTTTTGCCTTTGTGATAATCATAATAAAGGGATTTACCAGATATAAAAAAGAGATTTTGATGTCTCCTGGCCTGTGGCCCCCTTCTCCAAAAAACCACCTCAAATATCCTCTCGTACTGGGGAGCATATGGACTAGTCTTTTTGAAGAAGTCATTCATTCATTCAACAACTGTCACTGCAAATTGACAGGCTACTCCTGATAAAGGGAGACGAAAGCCATGGTGCAATCAGAAAGGTTTGGGTTCCAGACTTCAGCTCCCCGACTTACCAGCTGGGGAATCTGCATAAACTACAAAATTTCTGAACCTGGGCGTCTCCTCTCTAAAACAGGCTTAAAACCACACAAGTAAAGGTTGCTGTCAGGACTGCTAAGGACGTGGGAGAAGTACCCAGGCAAGAACACCGTAAAATGAAAATCAATAGTGACTGTTACCCGTGGCGGCCGAGGTGGCGGGTTGCGGGGGAGGGCAGGGTGGGAAGAGCTTCCCCTCTGTCGTACGCATCTGTGGACAAGACGTCTCCTCAGATGTAAATTTTTTAAAGTCCAGCAGATAATTTAAATTCTCATTTCCTCCCAGGTAGCTAATCTCCTAGAAATAGACCAACCACAGCTCAACAACTAAACAATTACACATCAGTAGGCTCGGAAAGATGAGTCCACGGATGAATCCTGGCTTTTAACATTCACAGGCGTCTGGCAAAGTGCGCTGCTTTTAGAGGTGGGTCACGGTTGGGAGGTGGCTGCTGGCGCCCTGCACAGACTTCTCTGTCGGGAAGCCGCTGTGAATGGACACGAACAGGGCTTAATGGACCTTCTGTTTTAAAGCAGCCTCAATAAACCCCTGAACTGAAGACTACCTTCGAGCCAAATCTGAGGGAGGAACACACACTATCTGAAGACCGGTTTCTTATCAGTATGTTTCATAGATACTCCTCAAACCCTCACCTGACCCGCTTGAACTTGCCGAGAGAAGCGCACTCCCCTGGAGTTTACCGAATGCCCGTGGGGGCGGGGCTCCTCTCTCTGTCTTCCGTCCATTTCTGATACTGGGCTTGCCGGGAGCCCTGAGCTGTCTTGCTTTATTATCTCCTGGCACATCAAGCCCAGTTCTGACCACAGTGAGACTCAAAGAAGGTGGGATAGTCCTTCTATATGAATTAAAAAAAATTTTTTTTAACCACTACATTTTCACATGATGCTACTTTGATGTCTTATTTTAGGTAACTTCATGCCAATCCAAGTGATGTTTGTTTATTTTCTAAACGAGAAAAATGAGACTGCTTCAGCTTGGCATTGACTCTAGCTACAAGGGGTCCAGAGATGTCTGGTGACCAGGACTTGTCACATCTTTCAACTTCCCTTTATCACCAGATCCTCCCAAGGGGTCCAGCCCACTGGCTGCTCATCCACGTGCCCCTGCTCAATTTTCTTAATTTCATCCTAGGTTTTTGTCCAACCTGGGATCTAAGTGTCCAGCGTTGCCCCATCTGCGGCCCCATTCCCCGCCCCCGCAAGCTCTTCTCTCACCAACTTTAACCTTCCACAGATTTCATCTATCACTCATCCCAGCCCAACCATCCCTCAAGGAGACCCCCCAGTTTTCCTCCAACAACTGCGTCCGTAAGACAGAAGTCAGAAACCTCTGCCACTGGACTCATCCCATCTTTAGCTGCCACCCTAAGTGTCCCATCTTTGCGCTTCCTGTCCTCCCCAGCCGGTCCTTACCACCATCTCTCATAGGCTCCCACAGGGGTCTGGCTGATCTCTCTGCCTCTGACCTCAAGTCCATCTTGTACATCACTACCCAGTTCCACTTGAAGCAAGTCACTTAGCCTCGCTAAACTTTCAGTTTCCCCACCGGTAGTAGGGAGCACAGATAACACCATCGTAAAGGGCTGTTACGAGGTTGTGAGACATGAGAGGTTGTCAGGCACCTGGCGTCAAACTCAAATGTCTCTGCCTTACAGTCCTGCAGCAATCCCTTCACACCTTGTGAGAAACCGTCCATGGCTCCCTACGGCTTGCAGAGGAATGAGTTCCGCAGTTAAGGTGTTCTCTTCCATCTGCCCCAAACCACTGTTTTTAAATCTTACATTTCAAACTAGTCCTTTTCCCCTCAAATGTCTTGGCCAATACCTGCTCTGTCTTAGATAGAGGCCAACGGTTTGAGATTTGGAACCAGACTGTCTTAGGTTCAAATTTCCATTCTAAACACTTATGAGCTTCCTTGGGCAAATTACTGAACTGCTCCAGGTCTTAGGTTTTCGGGTTTTTAAAAATATTTACTTATCTATTTATTTACTTGGATGCTCCAGGTCTTGGTGGCGTCACATTTAATCTTCAGTCTTCGTTGCAGCATAGGGGACCTTCAGCAGCAGCATGAGGGATCTTTAGTCGGTTCATATGAACTCTTGGTTGTGGCACATGGGATCCAGCTCCCTAACCAGGGATAGAACCTGGGCCCCCTACACCGGGAGCATGGAGTCTTAGCCACTGGACCACCAGGGAAGTCCCTTGGCTTTAGCTGGTTCACAGGAAAGCAGCTGCTCTGAGGATTACATGGGATAACAAAGGTGATGCCTCAGTCAAGCACCTGGAGTGCAGGGAGCACTCAGTAGGCACTGAGTACTCTTCTTCTGAGTCCTATCCATCCTCCTGCTCTGCAATCTGAATATCTGTTAAATACTTTGACCTACAACACCTCCCTCTCTGCACAGCTAAGCCTGTCCTGCAAGGCTCAACCCAGATGTCACCTTCTCCATGAGGGGTTTACCTGAAACCCACCCACCTAATCTCCTTCCCCTTCTAAAAACCTACAGCAAGTGGCCTTACTCTTGGGCCCTTCACGATGAAAGCTCCCGAGTGTCTGCCCCACTGTAAGATCCCTTGGACTTGGCTGACGACATTTATGGACAGGCCCCACGCCTGATTCATCTTTGTGTTCGCCACACGGTCCTGCATAGGGCAGAACGTTGGTAAATATTTGCTGAGTGAAAGAACAAATTTTTGGAGGAAAGGCAAGAGAGAGTTCCAAGCTTTGAAGACTAAGGACCCAGCACCATGGTGTAACTGAGCAACAGGACAGAGATGAATTTGTCCCGGGACACACCGGAGAAGTAAAGAAAGTTTTATTCCAAAAGAGCACTGAAGCCAAACTATGCAAAGTAAAATGAAGTCAGCCTCCTCCTGTCTACTGCAAGTGAAGCCTGGCTGCCCGTACCAGAGCCAAGAGTGACAGCCATTTTAAACAAGTAAGTCACGCTGCCTCTGGGCACAAACAGCCCTCCAGGCTTCAATCCTGAGGGGAGGGACTTATATATCCTATGCTTGAAAAACTAGATCTTGGATCCCAAGAGGCTATTCTAAACTTCTACCAGGCATGTCTGCTTAGCAGTTCACTCCTTAAAAGCCTGTGCTGTAACAAGTACAGCTGCATTCTTAATCACTTACACCCCACAACCAACTAAAGATAGCTTGGGGAGGTCTGCCATATGCCAAATTCTTCTTTTAAATACAACACAAGAACCGTTTATGCAAGAAAAATTCAGTCATGGCCGTGAGAAAAGGGAAAGACTTGGCATTTCTTTGTTTTGAATGAAATACTGACAGAAATTTTGATATAGAAACAGATGCTCACTATATCCTGACCTCCATTTGCCAGACTTATGGGATCTACACGGCCTGGCCTATGAGACCCTCACCCCAACACGGATGGAAACTCCGAAGATGACCCAGGTCGGCCAGAAGTCAGCCAACAGCAACACCAAGGGTGTTTGTTCAAGAAGGTGGCCTCATAGCCACCTTCTTGAACAAATAAGATATATTAACTCTTCTTCTTGGCAACCAGCATAGGTGGTTTAGGACATCTTTCTTTTCCTTTTTATCCAAACCCTACCAATCTATCAAGGCAAAATGGAATCCCCTTCTCTTCTGTGAAGCTTCTCTCAAGTGCCTAAAACCAAGGTAAAACTCTGACATAGAGGGGTGGGATGGGGTGGGAGCTGGGAGGGAGGTTCAAGAGGGGGGGACATATGTATGCCTATGGCTGATTCATGTTAACGTTTGGCAGAAACCAACACAAAACTGCAAAGCAATTATCCTTCAGTTAAAAATAAATAAATTTTTTTAAAAAAGAGATAAATCTCCCCTTTCTCCCATCCAATTTCTACAATGTTTTTGGCACTTTTTTGACCCTTTGTTCACAATACAAGGTGACGTAATTATATTTAATTCAAACTCTGCCCTTTCTAACCAGATTGTCAGCTTCTTGAAAATGGGAGTCTTAGCTAGACTTCTTCAGACATGTCACTTCCTCCAAAGCATGTGACAGGGTTATCTGCAGCCTCACAGAAGATATATAGGTGCAAAGTCTTTTCCAGTGAAACCACTGATGCACAGCCCTTCTGCCATCAGTTTTAGTGATTATCCACTGACTTTCTCAGGCTTAGCTCTCTTACATCACCTTCCACAATTTCACTCCTCCCTCCTCCTTAAATAGTTTATGACATTTTAATTAAATCAAGATTTGGTGGTACAGTGGTATGATTACTGGCTTCAATGGTGGCTCAGATGGTAAAGAATCTGCCTGCAAAGCAGGAGATCTGGGTTTGATCTGTAGGTCAGGAAGATCCCCTGAGAAGGAAATGGCAAACTCCAGTGTTCATGTCTGGAGAAACCCTTGGACAGAGGAGCCTGGGAGTCCCCAAGCCATGGGGGTCACAGAGTCAGACATGACTGAGCGACTAACACTTTTACTTTAGTATCATTATATATTTAAAGTAGACCTTGTAAAATGTGATGGTTATGTTTTCTTTCTTATAAGCTTTGTTTTATTCCTACATTAAAAACAGGCCTTCTTTTAAAATGGTTGCTTACTTTTCAGTGTATCGATTACTATTTTATCTACACCCTGGGCCAGAGCTGAAAAATGTGCTCTCAATAGGATCCAAAGCGTTTCTGCTCTAAGTGCCACCCCTTCTGGGACCATCCATCCTGCACCACGCCCTCTGGACTAGCTGCATGGCTGCAGCTTCTTTCCTCTATTTCTGTTCTGTGTTGGATTTCTGGATTGCGTGGTGTTCTCTTTTTTTCTCCCAAGCCCTGATGGAATGGTCTTTCACTCCCAGTTTTTGGTTCAAGACTGCATTGGAACCCCTAGCCTTTAGAATTCTGTAGCAGAAACTGCCATCTATCCCACCCCCAACTCTGCACCACCCACCCAGCAGGCAGTCTGGTTTCAGCTATCTCTGCTAAGCCAGCATTCACACCCTGGCATTTCATCTTGCAAGATTTGGTTGCTATCTCTCTGGGAGGTTTCTGGGTTCATACTGTTTTCATTCCTCACTGTCATTTTATTAGGGTTTTGGGAAGAAGCAGATATATAAATACATACACTTGTTCAGTTTACTGTGTTTAACCAGAAGTCAAGGACTGAATGTTTACAAACAGTATTTCAAGGTCAGTCACCATGTATTATACCACTTTTTCTTCTCCCTTCTAGCATCAAGTACAAAGATTCATAAGTAGTGGGAACTCAAGAAGTATTTGCCAGTAATAGTGGGTCAATAATTTAATTAAATCAATGCTGACATTTAGACCACTCACTGATTATAAATGGCAAAGCAATCAGGATATTAAAACATAAATATCCATTCATTTTCTTAGGTAATTCTAAAGGTACGTGTAGCAACTTGACCACTACTAGGAGTACCTCACCTTCCAACATGGTAAAAAGACTTCTTTACAATACAACAAAGCAAAAAATCTTTAAGAATAATATGTTTATTTTGTTATTTGGGGGTTTTCCTGGTAGCCCAGCTGGTAAAGAATCCGCCTGCAATGCAGGAGACCCCTGTTCGATTCCTGGGTTGGGAAGATCCACTGGAGAAGGGATAGGCTACCCACTCCAGTATTCTTGGGCTTCCCTGGTGGTTCAGCTGGTAAAGAATCTGCCTGCAATGTGGGAAACCTGGGTTTGATCCCTGGGTTGGGAAGATACCCTGGATGAAGGGAATGGCTACCCACTCCAGTATTAGGGTCTGGAGAATTCCATGAGGTCACAGAGTCCGACAGACTGAGTGACTTTCCCTTTTGTTATTTTACTTTTTGCCCAAACAGTCATGAATAAATACCAACTGTTGGCAGAACGCTAAAGTTCTTTGCATTCAAGATAAAGTCATTCATTAATTTAACAGCTACTTAAGATTCTACTGCAGTGAAATTCAGGTACTTTCCAGGTGGCACTAGTATACACTAGAGAAGAGACAACGTGGTTCCTGCGCAGTACAGGCAGACTGACCATGAACACATAAATCAACAGACAGGGGTACCTCCTACCCAGATTCAAAGTTGGACTACTGAGTGAACGGTGTGTCATTTGTCAGTGACAGGCAGAACTGGGTGAGTGGGCTGCCCAGCTCTAGGAGCCTGGAAGGTCTGTTTTGGACATTTAAATTCAGGTGCATCTTAGACATCCATGTAGCAGTACGGACACAAATCTGGAGCGCTGGGAATGGCCAGCCTGGAGGAATCAACCTGAGTCATCTGTACACAGAATGGTACATAAAGCCATAGACGAGATGGCACCCAGGCAGGCCTGGGGGTGGGGGCGCATTCCGGCACCTAAGGAGATGAAGCCTTAGTAATAAACACATAGTAATTCCCATCAGAGTTCACTACCCAATCACAGCATCTTAAGACAAAGTAGATGTTAAGTGTACACCTATATGACTGCCTGGATTAGAGCAATGTAATTCCACAAAGTGGCTGCATCTGAAATTATTAAGATCAACAGGCAAGGTATAGATTCGCAAAAAAATCATAATTAAGGTTTTTTACTTTGCAAGACGGCAGAAAGTTTGCGCCAGTATTAACCAAAAAGGGTTAGACGCTGATGAGCACATTTGGTCAAACTGAGAAACAGAAATGAATCGACCATGTTTGGGGCATTTTATACCTCTGCCAAAGAATTTATTGGCACAATCCTTACTTTTAACCAACACCGAACCAACTAGCATTTGATTTACATCCAAAATCCCAAATACATCCCCAGAAGCCAAATATAAAGCATCAGACTTCACTCAAGGTCCACAGTGAATCGGGAAACATCCAAGTTTCAAAAAGCAGCTAAAGTGGCAGCACTGTTTGTCATGTACAAACCAAACAATGGCCTTCCTAAGGAAACAACTAGTCCCAGAAAGGATAAACTATAGGAGGGGGCTTCCCTGGTAGTCTAAAGAATCTGCCTGCAATACTCACTCCAGTATTCTTGCCTAGAAATTTTCATGGATAGAGGAGCCTGGCTCCTCAAAATTTGGTCCAAAGAGCAGCCTGCAGCAGGATCAAGAAAACTTAACACATCATTGACTGGAGACATTATATATGTCTTTTGCTACTAGAACATTATTGTATATGTCTTTTGCTGCAGGAACATTATTGATCGGAGATGTATCAATATGACGTGAGAGAGTGATACAATTAACATCACTGTGCAAGGCTGTTAAGAGCTTAAAACTGATCAAGGGTTTATTATACAACTTATGATTATTATCATTCACATTTTGCACCATTAGATTTTTGTTCCAACCTTGTGCATATTATAAATGTAAGTATAATACTGTAAAATTTTCAAAAGTGACACATTACGAAATTTCTCATTTCTACAGGAGCCCTCCTTTGTCTTTCTACAAGGACAAAGATCCACCTTGTCTGCTCTCAGGTAAAATAAAAGAACATATTCTAAAGGAAGTAATACCCACAGGACTTTAAAGAAAAAGCTGCCAGAAAGCACAATCTGCTCTTCCGGGGGAAAGCACACAGTATACTTGTAATAGATACTCTGTTCCCTGCACAGAGGTGCCTGCTATACTGCCTATCACACTCTAATGAGTTATTACAACGCTTTAGGAAGATACACACAACGTTTCAAATAAATACATTACATGCAAAAAAAGTTGTTGATATTCAAACAGGGGTGCTTCAATATTCACTTACAAAACAAATCACTGGCCCTAGGCATTAGTTTCTGCAAAATCTCCCAGTCAACATCAGAAATACAGGCTTGCAGCCTGCTGAATTGGAACTTGTAGCTCAACAAGACCCCCCCAACAGGTGACTCACACCCACTTTCAAGCCCTGGTCTAAAAGGCCTGGACCTCAAGGCACTTGCTCGACTATGCTGGTCAGAACAGTAATTAGGTGAATATGATATTTAAACACTTTATTCCAGAAGCAGCAGCATTGTCAGTTTGAAAAAAAAAGGTACATTCATGCTAATTACATTCTCTTTTAAGAGTTCTAAGGATTGTGCGTAGGCAGGCAACCATGTAAAATAAAGTTAAAAGCTGTAATCACATATACTCACAAAGTTAACCACATATATTAAATATATTAATGAATTACAGGGGAACTAAGTAAGCACAAGTATATACAACATATCTTTAACCAAACCAAGTTGTTTTAAAAGTTTGTCTCTTACTGGACAGCTGAACAGTCTCAGTAAAGACAGTTTTCTTGGGGATTTTTCTCAAGGAGCACATATAATTTAACATTAGATGCTCATTCCTACTGGATCTCATTCATTCATTTGGCAGATCTTGCTTAACCAGGCACTAAATGCAGCAAGAAACAAAACAGGCAAACTGCCCGCTGCCTTCCTGGAGCTAAACTCTAGAGTACACAGATAGAGTGGGCCTGGGGTCTCTGGAGTTGGACGGTCAACAATCCCCTCCAACACACACACAAGTCTGGGACACAAGATCTAGAAGCCACTGAGTAGCAAAGAGTACAAGTGCACGTCTACGAAACTGCGCATTCAGTTCAGTTGCTTAGTCGTGTCCGACTCTTTGCGACCCCAAGAATCGCAGCACGCCAGGCCTCCCTGTCCATCACCATCTCCCCGAGTTCACTCAGACTCACGTCCATCGAGTCGTTGATGCCATCCAGCCATCTCATCCTCTGTCGTCCCCTTCTCCTCCTGCCCCCAATCCCTCCCAGCATCAGAGTCTTTTCCAATGAGTCAACTCTTTGCATGAGGTGGCCAAAGTATTGGAGTTTCAGCTTTAGCACCGGTTTCTTGCAAATGCAGGCATGGTAGTCATCCCACGTACAGGTCCCCAATTGGACATCAGCCTTTTCCTTCTGCCAAACAAATCTCTCCTTCCCTCCCCAACAACTGGCCTGGAAACCTTTCTTGGTTTAATTCCCCACTTCCCTCCCATCTTTGGTGCAGTATTTACACAATGTTATAAATATGGCAGCTTGCTGACGTTTACCACGCATTTTCTCCCGTGCCAGGTGTTCTATTGATATTTAACTGTACCTCCATCAGCCCACTTTCCAGAAGAGAAAATTAAGGCTCAGAGTTTAGGTAACTGCTCTAGGTCACCTGACTAACAAATGGCCGAATCAGGACTCAAACCACCTTCTTATAGCACGTCTCAGTTCGGTGGAGGAAAGTACAGAATTGACATAAAAATATTGATAGAGAAAGCTGTTTCTCAGGGAGTTACTGAAATATCCTTCTCATCTTTCCTTTTATCACTAAAATAGCAGTTAACAAGGGCCAGTGCTGTAAATTCCCATTTTCCTTCTTGCTTAGTTCTTTTATTCTGACTCGAAAGTATTCTGAGCTAAAATGTTAAAAAATGATTCTTTTTTTTTCTTCATCATGAATTCGTTACAAATGCAAAGTAACTGTGAATGATTGTCCAAAGGAGCAGGATGAAAACTCCCCCACCCAATTAAGTCCAATACACATACCTGAACTTAATGGGCCTTCAACACCCCCAGAAGAGTAATCAGCACCCGTTGGGCTCTGCTGAACACAAAGGCGATTTTGTGGGAGGAATGCCGCGAGCAATCCTCTTTTCTGTGATCACACCTCGTTTTATAACAATGTTCAGACATTTGGTTTGAGCAAGTATAGTAATTACATTTCTCACTTTGAACTAATTTAAGCAGCTACATCTGAGCTCCTCCACAAGTCCTCACACTCATTGGCCCTCCTCCTCCTACCCGGATCCCTCCTGTCTGAGAAGACCTCTTTGCCCAGGGACAGTCCTCACTTTCCTGCAGGGGCTTTTTGCACTTCAAAACTAATTCTGCAAGCTGACCCCTACAGTGGGCAGCAACTCCCCAAATACACACACACCGTGTCTTCTTGGCACTCATCTGGATGATCCCCGTGGGGACAGAAAGCCACCAAGCCGCCCAGACTTCCCTACTATCCCACTGTGTCACCTGGACTCCACTTCCTAGGAGCCTTAGTGTCCCCATCTGTTAAATGGTACTTCCAGCCTAGATGTTGCTGATGGACACTCTTTGGAGCTCCTGATGCTATCCCGAGGTTGGAAGAGCAATAGCCCAGAGGTGGACACCAGCCCTTCAGAGCCCAGGCGAAACGCCTGGAGCCACAAACACCATCCCAGAGGCAGTAAATCCCTCAGCTTGCGCCCCACAGAGAAAACATGAGAAAGTAGGCTTCCTAATCCTGCTCATCCAAAGCTCCACCCACACACTTTGCAGTCCTTCAATCTCCTTAGAATTCACTCTCCGTGGCGGTCAAGAATAATTAATCAAAATGTTCAAAATGCAGAAAGCAACACCAGTGTCCACCCCCTCTTCCTCCCCTAAATCGAAGAGCCTAGTTTTGCAAAGTGGACCCCACATTTTTATCTGTGCACCCATTCTTGGCTCAAAGATATCAAGGAGCTTTTAGAGAGGCAGTGACGATGGGACAGGCTAAGTGGTCGTGGAAAACCAAGTCTACCACTACACCCTCTATGCACCACACCTGAAATGTCCTGACTTTTTAATCTCTGGGGAGGGTCTTTATTAGTGAGGTCAGGGGCAGGTGGCAACACAGACTTCAGGGTGTGTTTTTATTTCCCTTTCCTTCCGCTTGACAAACCAGCCCTCCGGGCTGCAGGTGTGACAGGTCAGAAATAGTTAACATCAAGTTCTCCTTTGCTGGGAGCAAACCTGTTCCACCAGAATGGCCAGATAAAGGGAGCCACCACTTCCTTAGAGATAAGATCCACCATTCTGCACTCAGACCTGAGTGAGGCAGGGCCCGCCACCAGCCACTCACGGGCCCACTGCTCAAGCGGGCTTCTGCTCCAAGTCACTGGACACTACCTGGGGCAGTGGAAAGTTGAATCTCTTTCTCAAACGGGGCATTCAGCAACTTAATTCATGGCTAACTGTCCCACAATGCAGTCTCTGACCTCACAGCTAATGCTAACAATGAAAAACTCCCAAATCACAATGACTTCTTAACAACAAATGGCTCCCCCTCAGTGTGTGTGCCAGCACACTTGCGTCGGTGTGGTGGGGAGGTGGGCAATTAACATCTATGCCTGAATTCAAGGGAAACATCATATGCAGTGAAAACCCATCAAATGACAATCTTTAGAGACATTTAAATTCTCCTTGTCAAGTAAAGATTCAGCGAGACGGGGTTTTATTGACCCTGAAGCTGTGTGGCCACAGCTGCAGAAGAAAAGCTAGTAAAATCAAAGAGGTGGGTGCATGGCACACAAAGCTTCTCTCTGATCCAGGTTGAGCTGCTTATTTCAAGTAATTTTATGCTGAATCTTTTTTTTTTAAAGATTTTTTGGCCATGCAGCTGGCATGTGGGATCTTAGTTGTCTGACCAGGGATCGAACCCGTGCCTGCTGCGTTGGAAGCGCAGTCTTAAGCATAGGACCACCGGGAAGTCTCCATGCTGAGTCCTGCTGTACACAGGATTGTCACACACACCCGAATGCATGTGCTCTGCAAAGCTAGCTGTTGGTGTCTGTTTGGCTTAAATCAAAAGATCAACTTGAATTTGGATCCTGCTGTCCTTTTACCTCTGAAGACACTGTATCAGCTCAAGCTTCACCTGGGGAGCACAGGTAACTCCCCAGAACTCCAGTTCCAGAACAAGTCTCCCTTTGGCTCTTGGCAGTGTCTTAAAACACTACTACTAACACAAAACGGTGTAACGCCCCAGTCGTAATTTTACTCTCCAGAACGAACAATAAAAATATCAAAAGCTGGGCAAGGAAGCAGAGGACTAAAAGGGCAGGGAAAATAAAAAAAGACTGTTATCAGAAGGTTATGACATAGCCCACATGTGGAGGATAACTCCCCAGCATGCCAACACCACAGGCCAGGCCTCTGTTCCTCCCCTTTCCTACTTCTTTCTCAGAGTCCCTTAGAGTAACCTGCACCATCACAAATCCTTGGCAAAGTCTAGAATCTTGGTAGTCAATAAACCAAATGGGGGAGGAGCACTAGATCTCCCTGCGTACTCACTTGTCTTCGACAAGGATTTACCGGTCTCTGTTTTCAGCTACAAATCTGGTCTCTTGGGGCCCTTCTCCGGTCTCGCTGGGGCTGTTTATCAGACGGGCATGATCTGTCCCTTCTGTTTACACCTTGCATACGTGCTCAGTCGTTTCGATCGTGTCTGACTCTTTGCGACCCTATGGACTGCAACCCTGCCACATTCCTCTGTCCACGGGATTCTCCAGACAAGAATACTGGAGTGGGTTGCCATGTCCTCCTCCAGGGGATTTTTCCTGACCCAGGGGTCGAACCCATATCTCTTATGTCTAGTGCATTGGCAGGCAGGGTTCTTTACCACTAGTGCCACCGAGTAAGACCATAAAAGGTATGTGTGCACATGTGCTGAGTCACTTCAGCTGTGTCCGACTCTTTGCGCCCCTATGACTGCCAGCCAGGCTCTTCTATCCAAAGGATCCTCCAGGCAAGAATATGGGAGTGGGTTGCCATGACCTCTTCCAGGGGATCTTCCCGACCTGGAGAGTGAACCTGAATCTCCACCACTGGCAGGCAGACTGTTTACCACTGAACCACCTAGGAAGCGAACCGGTGCTAAGGCTGCAGGCAAATTGCTCAGCCAGCCCCAAAGCCCCCTTCCAAGGCTTTTGTGTACAAAATCCCAGGCTCCAGTCCCAGGAATCTGTCGGGTTTTCTGGCGTTTTCCTTCAGCCTACAAATATTGCCCCGATGCTGGCTTTCATCATAACCCTCATCCTTTAATCCATACCCTACGGAACAGCAGGAGACTCAAATTTAATCCCTGGGTCGGGAAGATCCCCTGGGGAAGGAAGTGGCAAGCCACTTCAGTATTCTTGCCTGGGAAATCCCACGGACAGAGGAGCCTGGCGGGCTGCAGTCCGTGGAGTCACAAGAATCTCACACGACTGAGTGACTAAACCACCACCACGCAATTAACAGTGAAGATCTCAAAATCATAGATGCCAATTACAGAGCACCTCTTCGTGGACTCTTACTTTGAGGAACATAACATCATCTGACTTCATACTTACAACAGCCTAGGAAAGTAGATATTATGGTTTCTCTTTTACTTGAAGTTTTGAATGGTTCAGGTGATTTACCCCTGGTCCCATGGCTAATAAGTAACAGAGAGGAGGTGACATCAGGCCTGCCTTAGTCTAGAAGGGCGCTGATACAAGGGGGCCCCTGGGGCTACTGAACACCTGAAATACAGCTGGTCCAAACGACAAGCTCTACAAATGTAAACTATACACTGCCTTTGAAAGGTGTTGTACCCAAAATGCAAAATATCTCAATAACAATTTCCATTATTGATTACATACACATTGAAACAACTATTTAGATAGGTTGAGAACCTATCTAAAATAATAAAATATATTAAAATTAATCTCACCTATTTATGTTTTAAAACACACTGCTCCCAGACCATTTAATGTCACTTATGCAGTTCCTGTGGTATTTGCATTGGACGGCACTTGTCTAAATCCTCCAGTCTTTACTAAGAAGTCCTACTGCCTCCCTGCTTTCCTATAGTAATGCAGCTCTTTAGTAATTTACAGGTTGTACACTATTTTAAAAAGAACAGAGACTCTGCGGTGGTCCAGCGGCTAACAGTCTGTGCGCCCAATGCAGAGGGCATGAGTACAATCCCTGGTTAGGAAACTAGATCCCGCATGTTGCAACTAAGAGTTCGAACACCGCAACTAAAGGTTCCACTTGCAACTGAGATCTGGTGCAGTCAAATATATAAACAAAAATATTAAAAAAAAAAAATCCACCTCAACAGTCTCACCTATAGTAATAAAAACTCTGTTTCCTGATGAAGACTTCAAGAATAATTTTTAATGCAAAGAAAAAAAAAGTATAAATTCACATACAGATGTCAAACAATCTACAAGCAGCCTAGATAGGACTGTCTCTTGTCCCTGCAATGCCAGGATCTCCAACATGGTCTTGGCATTCGGTCAAACCTCCTTTCCAGGCAGTCTCCCTTTTAAAATTTAACTTAATTTTCAACTTTTTTATTTTGTATTGGGGTAGAGCTAATTAACAAACAATGTTGTGATAGTTTCAGGTGAACAGCAAAGGGGCTCAGCCACATATACACACACATTCTATCTGTTCTCCCCCAAACTCCCCTCTCATCCAGTGCTTGGGCAGTCTCCCTTTTATCGTTATTTGCACTCACCATCTTGGTTCTTGACCTCAATAGATGAAAATGCTTCTCAAATCATATCAAAAGGGGACCTAGCTTTTTGCTCCTAAGGATGAGAATTTCATAGATGAGAAGGTAGGGGAAAGATGTCAGGCACTGGATCTACGGTAAAAATGAGAAGGAGCTATGGCCCATACCTTTCCCTGGGGGAGTGGGTCTCAGGGCAGTGCACCTGGCTGGCTGGCATCTGGATAGGGTCCAGAGGCTGCCTGCTCTGGCTGCCTTCACTGTGGAACGCCTATCCGCTGAAGTTCCTGACCTACTGCAACTGCTAACCTGAAGTGTTCATTCTCTCAGGGTTTTCCATGTTTATGTTATAACCATCAACATCAGCTGTACCAGATAGCCTTTCTTTCAACTGCTTGCACTCTATGTACCAGGCACTGTGCTGAGCACGCAACCCAGGTTATCTCACTTAATCCTCCAGCAAGTCTCTGAGGAATGACTCAGCTCTGGGCCCAGGCAAGACTCACCCAACAGTAGCCACACAGAGGGAGACCGAGTCTCCCTGCCTTCCTTCCCCAGCATTCCTAGGGTACCCCAGCAGCGTGCAAGCAGGTAGGCTGATTTGGTCAGTTGCCAAAGTGCTGACACGGCATCATTTAATCGTTACTTTAATTACCTGCTTTCAAACAGCACTCTCACATGACGACCTGTCAAATGGCACTTTACCTGTGCACTGGACCAGGCCACACCGGCGTAAGCTAAGCAAAGTTAACTGGCCTGAAGGAACTTGTAAAACTAAATTACAACAGGGGACAAAAGTTAGGGATGGAGTGTCGGCCTAAACAGCTCACTTCCTTGTCTTAATTGGCTTCCATCTTGGTGTTAATTGACTTTGGAGTTAAGAGCCTTTCATACAAATCGAGGGAAGCTGACCTTTGGAGCGCTGGTGACTTGTTGAGTAAATATGTCTTTATGGACTTCATAAAATGCAGATTGTATAAACACACACTCAGGAACTATTAAAAGCACTGGGTGGCTGGAGTAAGGCACAAAGGTGGCCTTTAAGATTCCTGAGTACTCTGTAGTTGATGTCTCAGAAAACGAACATCCAGGATATAATTACAATTTAGGGACTAGATCTCAAACTCTGTCTTGCAGGCAGAGGATTCACTAGGGGAGCTTTTCAAAAATACAGATTCTCCGGGCCACATGCCCAGAGAGGCTGATCCAGGAGGTCTGGGTGGCCTGCTGACATCTGTATTCTAACAAGCTCTCCAGACTACCGACTCTGAGTAGATGGCCCAGGACCAGCTTTGAAAAGCTACGATTTCAGTGCTATCAGCAGTTCACTCACTTTCTCACCCGTTCTTCCTCATTCCCACTAAAGAATACCAGCTGGGGAACATAGAAGACCAGAGTCCTTCATTCAGGAGTGGAGGGATCTTCTGAAGCAGGAGGGAACTCTCTTTCTCCCTCTGCCCGTTATCCAAGAGAAATAATTGACCCCAGCAAGTTCTCGGGCTGGCACCAGGAGAGCCTTCTTTATGCCTCTGAATGGGGCAGAGATCAGCTCCCCCAGAGCAGCTGAAACCCACCCACAAAGTCAAGGGTGCACGTTCAGCACAGGCAGCCACATTTTCCACACATACAGCCCAATCTCTCTACACTGACCACAGCCCCCATGTCAGGGAGACGTCAACATCCACAGCATCCACGAGCCCGAGGCAGCTAGAGAAACACCTCCAGTTCTGGACCCGTTTTATAAGACACACAGCTAGATGTTAACACTGATAAGGAGACTGGGATGGTGTCGGGCAGCAGAAGCTCTCCTCATGTATCAGTGGGGAGATCAGAACAGCAGAGAGCTGGCGGTCGTGGCCACAGAGGACAGTAGTTACATAGACAGGCTCGCTGATGATCAGGGCCACATACCCAAGTCACCGGGCACGAGGGCCCCTTATCTTGGAAGTATCTGGGCAGAGGGAGAAGGGCCATCTGGGGCAGCAGAACAGCACCTACTTACCAGCCCTGCACTTACTAGATCTTCACAGTCCCTGCGTTACTATCCCCGGGGTGGGGTGGGGGTTGAGGGTGGAGTGCTGTCACATGAGCAAATATGCCCTCAATCACGAGTAACCCTTTCCCCAAAGCTTATCAAAGTAGTTCATGACAGCATTTGCTTTTTTCCTACTCAACATGGAGAGTGCCAAATTAAGTGTCAAACGTGGTGACTTGAGTATTCCCAAGGCCAGAAAGTGTCAAATCTACAAACAGTTCATAAAGGACTATAGATTTCCAACAACCAAAGTGAGGAAATGCAGGTAAAATAGATTTGGTATTTTTATTCCAAAATTCAAAGTTATAGAAGTTGCTAATATTCCCACTCAAGGCATATGCCATTTCAGAACCTCTAAGGACCTAGTTTTCACCAATGGGCTACTAGTAAGACGACTTAAAGAGGAAAACAGCAAGTCTTACATAAACAAGAGCCTAACATGTTCAAAGGGCGAGTTGTTTTTCTCATCGGCATGGCCTCAGCACACATTCGTTCTCCTGCGTTTGTTTAAATTAAGTGATTATGAATTTCATCTGCCGGGTTTTGACTCCTCTCGTTTCCAAACAGAGGAAAGGCAGAAGGGCCGACACGCCTCTTCGGTTCTTTACACTTCTTTTGTGCTGTCGTCCCATGTGGTTGTCACCACTGAGGCTCTGGACGTGCAGTGCTCGCCCATGGATGCTTCCCTGGTCACTATTGTGCCAGCCTCTCCTTGATCCTGATCTCCTGCCTGGGAAGGGCTCATCACCCATAGTACTCGCACCCAAGGCCAGCTCTGCTGTGAGCTCTCCTGCAAGGCTGGACCTTGAAAGCTTTCTGGGAGGTTCCAACCCCTTCTCAAGACTCATTAGTTTAGGAAGAAATACACTAACTGCAAGAACCTTTAGGCGATACACAAACTTTAGCACCATTGTCCCCATCTCAAAGTCTATCTTGCCTCCAGCTTCTTGAGAGGAGCTTTTTTTTTTTTTTTTTTTTTCGGTGGGGGGAGGCAGAAGAGGGGAGCCTAGGGGACTAGGCACAGACTGATAGAAGCTGGACACCTACAGGTAAGGATGTGAGATTGATTTGATGTCTGAGGCCCTCCAGCCCACGCAGCTGTGCTCAGACAGCCATTTTTCCCAGAAAGAAGTTTTGAGATTTCTTATGAAGTCATTAGTTGACTTGGTCCCTTAAAAAAAAAAAAAAATAACCTGTTTTAGTGGTAGCAAAATATGCACAACATAAAATTTACCATTGGACCCATTTTTAAGTGTATGGTTCAGTGACATTAAGAACATACATTCACACTGTTGTGCAAGACTCTATCCCATTTCTAAGAGCGCCCTTCACATTTTCTCCTAAGATATTAAAACACTTTTCAGCCTCTCCCACATTTGCATCCAGTTCCACATGACAAGCTACAATCCTAATACCTGGCATCAGTTTTGTTAGTGACATCTGTTTTAAGTCAATGTATTTTTCAGTTCTAGGTAAAGCATATGATTCTCTGTTTTCCTTTAAATTCAAACAGATGCCGGTCTCATAAAAACAAAAGGTTTGTCAAAAATCAAATTCAAGAACTATTCTTGTTTCCTGTAAAATAACTGGCCCAATTCTACCCACCCTCCCAAAAAACACAAAATAAAAAAGCACTCCTGTGTTTACTACCTAATTAAAATAGCTAAATTCATATCCTAAAGGCATCTGTATGACATCACTAAGGAAAACGTCTGAAAAAAATTATTAGGGCTTTTAAAGTTTCAGTCCAACTTTTAAAAAAGTTAATAAAGAACAGTCGTAATTTTGGACAGCTGTAGGTGATTTTTTGGTGTGCTTTAGAGCGTTCTTCGTTAAATCATGAATCAACAGTTATCATTTATTTTGCATTGTCTCTTATGGTTTCACTTTATATGTAATATCAGTTTGGTATCTTCCTCCCTAAGAGATGATTTCCTAACGTGAATGAGATGGAATCATGAAGAAAGAGTGGGAAGGAAAACAGCAATGGTCCCCTCCCCTGAGAAGGATGTGTGTGTGACTTGAATTCCCTTCTGTATGACAGATGACTCAGATAAATGACTCAGGGGCAGTGATACGGGAACTTTCTTTTTCAGCTACAACTGACATTTAACATTATATTAGTTTCAGGTGTACAACATGATTTGCTATTTGTATATACCTAAAAAATGATCACCACAATAAAGTCTGGTTAACACCCATCATCCAGGGAGATCTTTCAAAAGAGGAAGGCTTGGGTGGTGCCATCTTGGTTGGTCACAGCCCTCTAGGTTTGGTGGGTGTTCCCCTCTTCCAAATCTTAATTAGTCTAAGACACAGTATAATCTAGATTTTTTGGAATACTGACACAGAGTGTGAGGGTGAAATTCTAATTCAGTTGGTCTAGGGAGGAGAAAGGTGAACATGGACAGACAGACAGATGTTGTGTCCTAGAAAGCGTGCCAAACCAACCTGGATATGTTCCTCCTGCAGCCTCTTGTTAAAACTGATAAACTGCCCTTATTAGGACGGTCTGGGGAGGAGTTCTGGTTCAGGCTAGGCATGGGTGGATTGGACCATAGGGGTCTATTCTATTCTTCACCGTTGCACTGCTCCATGTGGAACAAGAGGATTGTAGAAGAAGGGATCTGTGGGCAAATTATTTATAAGCAAACCACCCTGATGGTTCAGATGGTCCAACAGCACTGGGATGTGGAACCTGAAACCCCAGAAAGCAATCTTTGGTCTCACAAGGGATCCTTTATGAATAAGAAGGATGCCCAACTGATGGAGACTAAAGGGGGAGGGTGCAGAATACCAAGAGAAGGAATTTTTTAAGTACACGTTATCCATCTGACACAAGCAGTATGAATCTTGTTATCCAAGAGGAGCCCTGACTGAGAACTATAGTTCCAAAGCAGGACTGGGAAGTGGACCGTCTCATCATGGCCAGGTGGACGTGCTTCCCAGCATGTGTGCTTGACTGGGGGCTCTTGGGGAGAGTATGTCTTGGTTTGGAGATTTTTATTCTTCCTCAAGCCTAGGTTTCTACACGGCCATACACTTAGTAGCTATCTCATTCGGTAAAGAGGATAATCCCAATTTTATCAGAGTTAACCTGTGGGGTAGCGGCCTTACAAAAATTAAAATAAACATGCTACCATTAAAAATACTCATTATATGACTAGCTCGTCAACTCTTCCCTCCCTCTCTTTGCTGTAACAGGCACCTGTTGGTTTAGAAATGTTCGGAGTTCTCACCCTAGTACGCCAAAACTGGCACCCTTCCCATGCTGGTATCCACCAACCCCCCACCCCCACCCCTGGGACCTGCATATCAAATATTACTTCCTGCTGTCCATGACCACATCGCCTTGGCAGTTAACCTCAAAGCAAACACACGGGGAGGAGAGAAGTCCCTGGAGCTGGGGAGGAAGGACAAGCGTCAGTGAAGTTTCAGACATTTTTGCTAGTGCCCAGGTGCAAAAACCTTGGTCACGTGTATTTCAACATCTCATCAAAGGCCTCATCTTTTCTTCCCCAGGATGGAGAGGTGAATGAAACACTCCTGTGCCTCCACTCCCTAACCTCCTGTTCTTGAAACACACATATGGGACCCCCTACCACCTGAACATGAACCACACAGGAACAGTGTCTGGCAGCTTACCTATTCTTCACGTGTTCAGGGGCTGACCGAGACTGGCACTCTGTTCAATGTTGATGGTTCATCAGCAACACGGGCTACGTTTATTTAAACTGAACAAGTTTTCATCGTCTTTTTCTGGTGTCCAGAGAGTTCAATGTTTCAGGGTAACAAGTGTCATGAATGTCTGACACAACACCCAAAACAGGCCTGGAGCCAAGGGCAGATGACATCTGCTTGCCTACATATCCCAAGGAACCAACTAGCTGTGTGACCCTGGCTGCATCCCTCGACCTCTCTGGACTGCAAGAAGGGAGCTGGCATTTTCCTAAGCTGCTCTCCAGCTCTACAATTTTATGGTCAAGTTGCAACCATTCTACTTTACTGAGAAAGGGCAATGTAGTCTCCACTTTACAAAAGGACAATTTCAACTGAGCAGTGCTGTGTTCCTGCAGGAGGAACAATACTAAAAAAAAAAAAAGAAAAAAGTTTAAATTTAAACTATACTAAAAAAAAATAGTAAAAATACAAGAAGTGGTAAAAACAACAATAACAACAACTACAAGAAAAACCCAAAACCTCACTTGGTTTCTTACTAGTCTGAAAGTTTGATCTACAAAGTAGGTTGGTTAACTTTGGTTTGAATTTCACAGCTTCCCTATCTTCCAATAAACATAACAACCTCTTCGGAACAAAGATTCCTAGAGCAGAGGCTGCTGCGGTTCATTACAGCCAGGAGGAAAGCCTTGCCCAGGTCTGGTGGGGTAACAGCTCTTAGGGGCCTCTCTGACTCCAGCCTAGCCCGTAGCCTCCAACTAATTGGAATTTACCGACAGTAAATCACTTTATCATTTCTTTGATTCAGAACTTTAAACAGCACCATTCCACCTAGAGAACGAAAGCTCAAAGATGGATTTTGATAGCCTGGCATGCAATAAACCTAAAATTTATCCTCACCTATCTGGACCAGCTCTTTCTCAGAGTTCCCCCAGCATATACCCAGGGGTGGGGTTTCTGTGGAAGAAACCTTTGGACGCCGGATGCCTCCTCTCCAACCTGCCTGACCTGCCCCACCTGCCCCCTTCTCTACTGTCACCATCACCATCCTTAACCTGAGTCCGCTAAAACTCAAGACTCACCTGGATGAAAGTGCACTCCCTGCTTGGCTAGTGTAGCAAGAGGTACTTTAACTTCTTTGCATTTATCTCTAATTTTTAAAAAGAATATTATAAAAGTTTTCTTAAAACAGGAACTCTGGGGCTTCCCTGGTGGCTCAGTGGTAAAGAATCCACTGAATGCGCCACAATTACTGAGCCTACGCTCTGGAGCCCAGGAACTGCAACTACTGAGCCCCTGCGCCCTGGAGCCTACGTTCCACAGCAAGAGAAGCCACAAGAACCCCACGCAGCACAACTAGAGAGTAGCCCCCGACTGCCACAACTACAGAAGAGCAGCAACGAAGACCCAGCACCGCCAAAAATAAATAAATAAGATTAGTGATTTTTAAAAAAGAGCTCTCCTTACAGTACTGGAACTACAAGAGCTCTTCAGTATTATTACTATACTATTCAATCCCTCTATTTTAGAGACACGAAAGTCAAGTCCGGAGAGACCCTCTGACATCTTGGGCACGTTGGTGGCAAAGAAGTGAAGGGGACCGAAGTTTCCCAACTCCCAGACCTTGCTGCACAAGGCAAACTGCTCCCCATCTGCTCTGCTGCTTGGTATCCGTTCAAAAGCTTCTCCTGTTGGGTGTATCCTTTTTTCCCACAATAGAGAGTTGTGTGCTGCACAGTGCAGGTGTTCGGTAAATGCAGGAGGAGAAAGGGGAGAAAGCTGGAAGACAGAAGACAAGCTCCCCCAGGCTCTCCTCCTTATGAGAAGACCCAACTTTGTACCAAGTCTCTGCAGGGGAAGGTCTTGACTCATTTTCAACTCCCCCACCCACCTCCAACTAACACCCTCTGCTTGCCTTCAGACCTTCCACCCAAGCCTCAATCCGCCCGGCCAATAAACACACCCTCTGCGTATGCATCCCACGTGAATGTCCATGGACTTCTCCAGGCCAGAATACTGGAGTGGGTAGTCTTTTTCTTCTCCAGCGGATCTTCCCAACCTAGGGATCGAACCCAGGTCTCCTGCTTGGCAGGCAGATTCTTTACCACTGAGCCACCTGGGAAGCCCCGTGAATGACCACACTCATGTCCTTACATACAGAATGAGGGTCACAGCAATGATTCCCAATTAAGTGTAAGTATGCAAAGGCAGAAAAATTCAGGGACCAGCCCTCTTCCCCCAGAGATTATAGCCATATTTTTTAATAACTGTGAATTGAGAAAAATATGACAAACATCCACCATGAATTCAGTAGTATTTTATTGAGGGTATATTTTATTATTTTATAAATGCAACAGCATACACTGAAAGAGTAATACACGTATGTGGGTGATGTTATATACATATTTGCTTCACAAACAACACTTGAAGTGTTTATGGGTCCCCAGCCACTTCGGCAACTGCTGGGTAGGGGCACTGGTTCAAGACTTCAGAGGTGGATATCTAAATGCTGGGTGTGCATGTCAGTCACTCAGTCATGTCCAACTCTTTGCGATCCCATGGGCTGTAGACTGCCAGGCTCCTCTGTCCATAGGATTCTCCAGGCAAGAATCCTGTAGTGGGTTGCCACTCCCTTCTCCAGGGGATCTTCCTGACCCAGGGATCAAACCCAGATCTGCACAGCAGGCAGATTATTTACCATCTGAGCCACCAGGGAAGCCCCTAAATGCTGGGGAAGGACCTTAAGTCTCTTATCACCTTCCTCTGAAATATACCAATGGGCCAATGAAGATACCACCAGAGAGGGTCCACAGTCAGCTCACTTCAGATTTCTCATTCCATCAACCTTATTGTTGTGTTTACTACTATCACAGGCGGTGGTATTTCCAGCACTTCTTTTTTAGGGGAGAAGGGTCTTACTCTAATCCTCCGGTCTATTCTTGGCTTTCCTGGCAATGCTGCCTCAGGTAGAAACCCACTTTCAGTTTCTCCCCAGGAATTATCTCTAAAGAGTAAGCGCTGACAAGTGATGGATAATTTGCATTTTAACCCTATTCAAATTTGGGTAAATGGTTTAATATGCATGCTAATATTCTATCATTATTCCAATTAAGGAAACTATTATGTTAAAGTGTTTAATCAGGAGAATTAGGGAGAACTCCAGACACCTAAAATTAACCTCTAATAGTCTTGACATTCATTTTATTTAAGTGCAATTTGCTAAGCTATAAGCAACTCCGCTGCCTAAGACTTCTGTTTAGGCACGTGGGGATTCCTGATAAGACCTAAAAGCAATTCATTTCCTAACTAGATTGCTGTCTAGAAGAATAAACTAAAAGGGCTGCAATTTAAATACAATCAAGTCCCCAAGCAGTCACATTCCAGAAGACTTAAACATCATCATCTTGATCCCCAGGAACAACAATGCTATTCGCATCAGAAACAACACAACCACTTCCTCTTTCTCTGACCTTCTCGGTTTAATTACTTCCTGTGATTTCTTCTAGGGCTGAGTGTGCTTGCTCCCAGGGCGCTGGCTTTCCATGGGACACTGATCCGTCTGGAAGGTGCAGAATGCCAGCTGACAGACATTATACACAAAGTGCTGGGACTTCCTATTTCTCTTCCAGTGATGGATTTCTTGGGCTGTCTGGCATTCACCAAGAACTTTTTTTTTTAAGTCACAAGAAAAGAAAAAAATTCTTCCAGCACCTTACCATCTAAAGATCAAGCTACACCTCAAAGCTGAAAGTCCTGCCAACAATGGGTAAAGGCAGGCGCTTGATAATATCTCTCTGCGTGGAAACAGCACCTTCTTGACCAATGAGCTTCTTCAGCAAGTTTCAAATGCCAAGTATGTGAGGATGCCTCTGAAGACACAAACCTGGCAGCTGGGAACTCACCGTCATCACAAAGACAGGCTCTTGCTACTCAAACAGGGGTCCTTGGAACTGCACCAGCAGTATCGGGAAGTTGGTTAAAAATGTAGCATCTCAGGCCTTCCTGAACCAGAGCCCTCATTTTATAAGATTGCTCTTATAAAATGCACATTCCTGCACATTCAGGTTTAATCCTCTTCTCAAAATAGCTAGGCTAAAACCAGGTCTTAATGAACAGCAAGCTTCGTTAACTATCTTGCTCACACACACTCCATCAAGGGCAAGGTGCTGGTTGTCTTTCCAAAAGCGGTCTCTATAGAACTGCTCTTTGCATCAGTACAGAAAATGCCATCTCTGTGGACACTGTTTCTCTGCTCCACAGAGCTGAACAGGAGAGCGAGGAAGAAATGTCACCTCACTGTCCTGAGGCATTTACGGGATTCTGTGCATGCATGCTAAGTCACTTCAGCTGTGACCAATTCTATGCAACCCTGTGGACCCATCAGGCTCCTCTGTCCAGGGAGCTTTCCAGGCAAGAATACTAGAGTGAGTTGCCATTTCCTACTCCAGGGGATCTTCCTGACCCATAGATCTAACGTGGGTCTCCTGTACTACAGGTGGATTCTTTATCGTTTGAGTCACTAAGGAAGCCCTTTACAGAGTTCTAATTTCATTTGCTCAATGGTAATATAAGTTAAACTGTACACGCAACAGATTCTTTGCAAAAACTGAGGCTCTATGCAGTTGTTCATAAATAGTTGTTCTACAGACACGAGATGTGAAGTCAAAGGACCTGGGTAAAAATAACAAATCCTGCTCTGTGACCTCAGACAAGATACTTAACCTGGCTGAATCTTTTCTTCGCCTGCAGCTGCGGACACTGTTGATTCACGGACATAATCCATCCACATGTGAGTGCATGAGTGTATGTGTATGAACACACAACACACACTCACTCTAAAAATGACTTAAGAACTTGTTAGGGGATCTGGGAAGGGTGTGGAGCCCCTCTAATGCTTTGGACAAGGAGTTCCCTGTACCCCAAATCTGGGAATCCCAATGCCTGCAGCTTGAGGGGTAACTCTGCAGAGGACGAAGAGGGGAAACACCTCTGGCCAGTCCATCATCAGTCCATCATCCAGATAACTCTGGCGTCACGCCCTTAAGGCACAAGGAAGTGCCTAGCACCCTAGAATGTAAGCTCCGCGAGGGCAGAGGCTCCCTCTGAGCCACAGCTGGGGTCCTGTCTGGCAGGAAGGTGGCTGGAACACTGTATAAAGTAAGTGAAGGGCACTCTGCAGCTAGTCACTCCCTCTCCTCCAGTCTCACCCTAACTACTTTTTATCCAATAAATAATTTATACATGGCTTTTCAATTAGTGGCCGAGTATTTTCTAAAGTGAAGTTCCTTAGATTCAGAGAATACCACATTTCCAATGGACACCTGTCATCTGATATCCACTACTTTTCCTTAGTATAAAAAGACATGTAAGAACAGAACTGGTTCACAAACAGCAGACGCCTAATCTGAAATCTGCGCATGTGTACCTAGTCATGTAGGACTCTACTGCGACCCCATGGCTCCTCTGTTCATGTAACTTTCCAGGCAAGAAGAGTGGAGCGGGTTGCCTTTCCTCCTCCAGAGGATCTTCCCAACCCAGGGATCGAACCTGAGTCTCCTATGTATCCAGCATTGGCAGGCAGATTCTTTACCACCGCGCCACCTGGGAAGCCTGAAACTTGTTGACCCACAGTCTAACGTGAAGACAAGCATTAGACTTCAGGGACAGAAGCAGCATTAGGCCAGGGCACACCATCCAGGCACAGCAGACCTGTTTCAGAATTTTGAGCCTGAGAAAAATCCCAGATTTTGATTTAACCTATTAAACAAAGGAGAGACATTTAATTACTCTGTTTAAGACTGTATTTACACTTATTCAGCTTTAAAAGTTCTACAGAAATGAGTAAACTTATTGGGCTGTAGATGATTAAATCTCTGGCCGAGCCTCCACTTTATTCCCTGGATGGAAATATAAACACAAACACCAATGCGGCACACAAAGAGACGAAACAAGCCATAAGCCAGCTTACTCCTAAGAGAACTCTCAGCCTCATCCATTCCCCCCACGAGCCTACTGACTCTGTTTTAGAAAGAATTTGAACACTGTTGACAATATGAGTTCTAGGCCAGACAGGGGTGGCAAGAGAGCAACGGATGCTACTACAAAGATAAGTAAACTGACAGTAAGCATCAGGAGAGAAAAGAAGTAGAGAATGACCCCAAAGCCCACACTGCCTCCACCACCNTGTTTTAGAAAGAATTTGAACACTGTTGACAATATGAGTTCTAGGCCAGACAGGGGTGGCAAGAGAGCAAAGGATGCTACTACAAAGATAAGTAAACTGACAGTTAGCATCAGGAGAGAAAAGAAGTAGAGAATGACCCCAAAGCCCACACTGCCTCCACCACCATAGTGGCACCCTGCCCCTCTTAGTAGTTTTTAAAAACAAACCAACAACTTCAAGTCTTTCTGGATGTACATACAATATGAATAATCATTTAATTTTTTATATAAGGTAAAACTTTTTCAATTAATGAACATTTAATCAATCAATGAATGTTTGCAGAAAGCCTACTATGGGCTTAGCACTCTGCCTGAAGATGGGTGTACAGGTCAATATTCCCACACCTGGAAGGGCAGATGGGCCAAGCTTCTGGGTGCATTCTCAGGGTGGGATGCAAATACAAAATAAACAGTGTTTATCTGAAAAATCAATACTGGAGGCCAGAGCCAAAGCAATGAGAAAAAGAAGTAAGAGGAATAAACAGTGAAAATGAAAGACAAGGATGAACTAGGAAAGACAATTTTAACAACTCAGCCTGATAATTAAGCTTTAAGCACTTATGAATGGACCACAGGAAATAAATCTAAGAATGGAACCGCAATTTGAAAAATCGTTATTTCTACAAAGAGGAGAAGCCAAATCCATACATTTTGAAGGTGCTCATATTGTTTTATCTCTTCAATCACAACTGGTAAATGCCAGGGTGAAGTAAAAATTCATTTCTTCACCTGTATGCTCTTCTGTGCGCTTAGTTGCTCAGTCGTGTCCAACTCTGCGACCCTGTGGATTATAGCCTGCCAGACTTTTCTGTTCATGGGATTCTCTGGGCAAGAATACTGGAGTGGGGGTAGCTCTTCCTTTCTCCAAGGAATCTTCCCAACCCAGGGATCAAACGTAGGTTTCCTGCATTGCAGGTGGATTCTTTATTGTCTGTATGCTCTTGGGGCAATCAACATAGAAATTCTGTTTTAAAATAAATAGTCAGCTGCTCTTTGAAAGTAGCATAAATAACACAAGCAGGATTTGCTATCATGTGTGCAACATACCCCAAGTGAACATACTGTTGACAAAGATTACCTGAGAAATGAGTAATTACAAAACAGTTGGTCCTTAATTTAGCCAAGTCCTATGCCAATTAATATCAAGCATTTTACTAAGATCCTGGCCTGATTTCCTTCCCCTGACAGGGACCACAACAAGCTGTGGTAACCATCTTTCATGCCTACCACGGCAGGCACACAGAAAACACAGTTTGCTTCACAGATCCTACTGCTCACCAGTGCAAAATATTCCTTCTACTCCAGTGACTAAAAGCCCTAGACAATGCCTTAAAAATACTCATCAAAAAGAAACATATACAATAGTTGACGAGTTTATCACTATGGCTGGGTCTTTAAAAAAAAAAAAAAAAAAAGCAGCCCAATTTACTTAAGAGAAAACAAGCCAAAACAAACAGCCAAACGCAAAACCTTCCTGCTCTGCCTCTATTATCATCTTGTTCAAGTTTCTGAGGATTTTGCTGTTAGATTGTATATTTGTGTTCCACCCCGTAACGCAGGAGCTCTGCCAGCAGTGGCGCTCATCGGCACAGCTGTCTCCAACCTCAAGTGTTAAGACTCCACGAGGACACTGTAGCTATTGCAAATTGTTAATATTTTGATCTCGGCAGACACTATCCTGAAGAGGCAGAAAACACAGGCCCCGGCTTATTGAGTTTAGACTCTTCCACTTCCCAGTTCCCACAACAGTGATTGGAATCAAAATGGTTTTGGCTTTTTCATCACAGATCACCAACACCAGATAGTTCTGCAACCAGTTTCCACAAGACACGTCAAGGGCTACAGGCAAAACATGGAAGTTTCTCAGAAGGAGGCTTATACACACCCTAAGTTAACCAAATACAACAATTATAATTATTGCATTTGTCAGCAGGGACAAAACAACATTTTAAAATAATCAGATTCGTTTTTTTAACTTAATAGATCTTTATTAAAAGCAACCACAATGTGCCCGATGGTATTAGACCAACAAGTGGAAAACTAGGCAAGAGGGGTAACCCTGAATCCCAAAAGGTCCTATTTTGGGACAGATGTAGCTGTGTATAACAAACCCAGCTCTAAATGGTGAGAACGCTCATACAGTGTGGAGGGAAAGTGCTATCAAGAGTCCACCATTTTTTCCTAGCGAGTGAGGGAGGGGGAAGTCCAGGAGGGCCACAGAGGAGGAATGACTCAGGGCTAGTAGTAGGGGAATGAGCAGAATTTCACATGTTGGAGAAGGAAAGAACATTCTGGAATAAGCAGCATGAGCGAGTTGACCATTGAGAAGAACAGTTTTGATATTGATACTGATCCACTTTTTATATATGTTATTGGTTAAAGGGATCAGAAAGCAGAGGGAATCAGGTACAGCTGGAAAGGAAGTGGCATCTGTTAAAATCCCTGTGGAAACAAACTCAGCAGATGGAGGTTAGTGAACGCCCACCACCTACCAAGACTATAACCTTGCAGTAGAGGCTCTTAACTTTACACAATGACAATGTCTTTTTACACAATAACAATGTCCCCTTGTTAAAGGTCTTTCCAAGTTTTTTGTTTTGTTTCGCTTTTAAGATTTTCTAAGGAAGAGACCAAGGTTCCAGTTCTTAGTCGACTCCAGGATTCTATTCTGGTAGAGTAGAAACACACCTACGTTTTTAAGGGTAAGGCAAAAAGAAGGGACCAATACTTGTTGCATTGTGTCTAATTTCCACAACTCTTACTTCAATAACTATAGAGCTAACATTCCAGTAATAATCAACTCTGAATTCACATTCCTTCCATTATCTTAAGGTGTAACAAGCCCAAGTTTACTTAAAGACACTTTAATTCAGTATGTGCCTCACTGCATTTTCAGGGAAGATAAGGGAAGTGAAAAAAGTTATGGCAATGACAGGATGTCACTAATTCAGAAGAATTAGGGACAGTATGACTGGCAGAAACGGGCTGAGCTTTGAAGTCAGACTGACCAAGGCTAGCCACCCTCTGCCCTCCTGAGATAGCACCTTGTGTGGCCCTTGAAAATACAGTCCTTCCTGAGACAGCCTACTAGGGTTATTTAACCTCTCTGTGTCTTGATTTCACCCCACCCTATAAATGGAGGTAATAAAACCATATGTGCTTCCCTGGAGGCTCAGCGGTTAAAAAAAAGCCGTCTGCCAATGCAGGAGACATGAGTTCGATCCCCAGGTTGAGAAGATCCCCTGGAGAAGGAAAGGGCAACTCACTCTAGTATTCTTGCCTGGAGAATCCTGTGGACAGAGAAGTCAGGCGAGCTACAGTCCACGGGGTGGCTAAAGAGTCAGACATGACTGAACGACTAAACAGCAAACAAAACCACATACAACATAGGATTGTTGAAAAGACTAAAGGAGTAAAGCGCTATAAAAAATACTTGCTGTCTTCGTAAGTAATGTAAGCTTCCTCATCGGTTAAATGTTTTAACACCTCCCTCACATGGTTATTTGAAAGTGAGACTGTAAAAAACCTCTCGGTGTCCAGCGATGAGCAGACACCAGAAACCTGTGTTATTCCTAGTGTGTGCTGTAAGCTTTACAAAGGCTAGCTCATTTAATTCCCCCAGCAACTCCACAAAATCAGTAGTTTTTATTCCCATTTTATTCACTCAGATAAAAGCAAAGTGAGATACATCAGTAACTTGCCTTGGATCAGAAGGTGACCAAATGGCTAAGCCTTGAGCCATACGTTACAATGCACTTAAAGCAGGATCTTTGGCCTTTGGCTGAAATAACCAGTTAGTCATTTTTCAGTCAGTTGAGACTGAGAGTAAAGACCTCAGGGAATTATTCTTAATTCTGTGAAGTGTAATCATTGTCTTGTGGTTTCACATAAGAGTACGCTCATCTTTTGGAAAGTAAGCTCAAGTAATTGAATATAAGAGTTCTAATGTCTAATTTCTTTGAAATGGTTCACCAAAAAATATTTAAGCTTTTAAAGTTTTTTTCCAAATGGGAAACCTTTTAACATTAGGGAAAGTGTGAGTGAGGGCGGAGTTATAAATCCATCCTCAGCAAGATGTGTGTTGCCGAGAAGAGCTCAGGAACAAAATAGAAAGCTGAACGGTAGCTGAGTGGCTCTTGAGTTACTGTTCCTTGAGAAGAGTTTCTTCATTTTGTCTCCAAATTTCCAAATCATTCATAGCCATGATCCAGTGATTTAAAGATACAGATGAAACACACATGATTAAAAAAATTTTTTTCCATTTCCTTTGTACAAAAGGTCACTTTCAATAATTTATTGAATTATTTTAATTATCTTTAATGTTTAAATTTCATTATCTTTAATTTTTACTTACTGAAAAAAATCTGTAGAGTTATAAATCTTAACATGCATCTCTGTCTGGAGAGGGACAGAAGGGTCAGGGTACTTCTATACTGAAGCTATTGTTTAGGACCATCAGCAAAAAGAGCTTTACTAAATTTATATGCGTACATTCATTAGAGAGTAATTTTTAAATGACAGAAAAAAGAACATTAGAAGACAAAACACATATTTTTTAAAATTAAGCACGATTTTATCACTTGCAAGGTTCTGATTTATTGCTAAATGTAATATATTTAAATACTTGTATTGTTTAATAAAAACCTTAAATATATGTCGGCTATCAGGAAGATCTATTTTTCCTAAGACACAAATATATCTCTCTTGAGTTTCCAGTTTGATGTCACTTCCTTATAACACACCTTGCGTACTTCCAAAAGGTATCTGAGGAAGCTCAAACATAAAAACCATTAGAAGAGAAAACAGAAAATAGACTGAAATGCATAGAGAGGAGTGGTCAATAAATCTAGCAAAAATCTAAGCTAATATGGCTACTATAAACAAGCAAGAATTTTAGCTCTGAGCTTGAGACAGTGGAGAGAAACATTCTTCCGGGCACCAGCATTTAAAAGGAATTTTTCAGATGAGCCATTACATAAGAACGATGAACAATATAATGGACAGTGTCCACAAATGGCAGTTTATACAGCCCATGCAGCCCATTTTCTTACCAGGCATTTCTTGTCTCATGACAAGGTCATTGCATTAAAAGTGATTCAGAGAAGGCCATTTTTGCAGCAGGCTAAGGCATCACAGCTTTCTGATTCTCTAACTGAAACCAGAACCTATCCTCAAATATCCATTGTCTGAACTGGGCTTCTGACGGCAGTAGGGACAGCCAGTTCCATGCCAAACTGCTCTGAAAGCCTGGAAGAGAAATNATACAGGATGCTTGGGACTGGTGCACGGGGATGATCCAGAGAGTTGATGTGGAGTGGGAGGTGGGGGGGGGGGTTTCAAGATTGGGAACTCATGTACACCTGAGATGAAAAAATAAAAATAAAAATTAAAAAATAAATAAATAAAATAAAATTTATAAGTTAAAAATAAATAAATAAATAAAAGCAATTCTAGATAAAAAAATAAAATTAAAAAAAATAAAATGCCAGGTCCTTTGTGATGCTTTGGGATTATAGGGGACCATGAACCCAAGGTCCTGCCTTCCAAGGTTTTCTGTCAGGTGAGGCAACAGTCCTCTACAGAAAACATTAGGGCAGTGGCTAACGCCTCTAAAACATGAGGTAAGCAGGAGAGAAAGCAGAGGTCAGGGAAAGGAAGGCTCCCCAGAAGAAGTGGTGTCTTAGCCACATCCCGAAGGAAGGTGAGCCTGTGTGGATAACTGACAGCCCAGTGAACCCAGAAGCCCCAAGGAGTGACAGGGTGGGGAGCCAGGGTAACAGAAAGGCTGAGAAGGATGGGTCTGGGAGGCAACAGAGGTCATGCTAAAGGAGGTTAGAAGTCTTGAAGTCTTGGAATCTTTTGTAGTAGGTTCACAGCTGAGCTTTGTCCAGTCCCAGCTCTTTGCAGTGGCCCCTTGGTTGCACAAACATAGAGTCATTGGGCATCCATTGTCTGGGGGTTTGGAAACTGATAGCCCCACGGTCAGATAAGGCTCTAGATAAATTCTGTTTATGCATACCTTTTTTCAAAAAAAAAAAAAAGTCTTAACAGTTTAAAATCAGACCGTTTCACATAAAAATCAAGATTTTTGGCTCCTCTTAAAAGATACTCCAAAGATGCAGGAACTATGAGTGCCAAATTCTTGCTTGATAACAGTTGACTCTTGGTGAATGGTGGCTGGCCTGTCTGTCAGGCTTCTGGCTCCTGTAGGCATTTGAGTTTTTTATTCTGACATAAAAGAATCCTTTATGACTGCATCAAGGCCCCACTCTGAGACCCAAAGTAGGCTGAGCTTGGCAATAAGTACACAGCGTTTTACATGAGGATCTCCTGGCTTCTTGGAAGGAAAGATACCAATCTTCAATCTCCTACTCCAAGACTATTATAAATTAGGCCAAATAATAAAATGAATTAGAGTGAGCTCAGTCAGAGCCCAGTGGCAGGGAGGCAATAAGGCCTCTAAAACAACAACACTTATCCCCAGCCCAGGCTCTGTTTCTGGGGAACTCAACCCAAGATCTCTGCCAACAGGGCAGCTGAGGTTCAAGTGATCTACTGGAAAACTCCCCAAATGGAATAATGTTTGTACCCCAAACTTATGGAGCAGCATATANATGGGTTAGAGTGAGCTCAGTCAGAGCCCAGTGGCAGGGAGGCAATAAGGCCTCTAAAACAACAACACTTATCCCCAGCCCAGGCTCTGTTTCTGGGGAACTCAACCCAAGATCTCTGCCAACAGGGCAGCTGAGGTTCAAGTGATCTACTGGAAAACTCCCCAAATGGAATAATGTTTGTACCCCAAACTTATGGAGCAGCATATATGAGTTACATAAGACATTTTAAGCAGGGAATCCTAGACTCAGATTAACATTTTTAATAGATTACTCCAGGCATGGAGAATGGTTTGCAGGAAGCAAAGGATGGTTAGGGAGAAATTTTCTTCTTCCATGACAGAAATAATAATTCATGACAAAACACAGTGGCATTGGCCACGGAGATGGAAAATAATTCCAAAGACACAAGTGGGATGGAAATGAGTTGGCTTTCTGACCTATTAGATATGGAGACTAATGGAAAGGTCTGGGTTAACTTCCAAGTTATTGACTTGGGAAATTGGATGTATCTTAGTGTCTTTAACATGATTAGGATAAAAGGAGAAGGGCTTGGTCACCAACAGACAGCTGTTACCACTCAACTCTGAGACCAACTAAGTATGTTGGGGATTGAGGGATATAAAGGGAAGCTAGAACATAGGAAAGCAGAACCTCGACATGAAAATGGAGGGACAGTTCCCTGAGGACATCATTTGAGCAACTAGAGTCAACCTTGCCTCAAACTTGAGGATGCTCTGGACTTTTTAGATCAAGTTGGGCTTCTGTCACTTCCAGCCAAAATAATTCTAACTACCAAAATAGAAAGCCATATTTAGGAGAGTGAAAAAGATTGAGAGGAACTAAGGAATGGAACATAAGGGAATTTTAGAATGTATGTTTGCAATTTAACATAGGGACATCTGGGGTCAGTGCCAAGGAGTTTCACAGATATTCTGATTTAATAGAACATACTTCTCCCAGGAAGTTAGTCAACATTTTATGAGTTGTACCAGCCTCTCTTTTTGGCCTTAGCTTCCCATTGTCACCACCCTATTTCCCATCTCCAGTTCCTTTCTCATTTTTAAACTTATGCCTCATTTTTCTGCCTTTATTCCTCAGTCCCTTTCTTCTGTAAAGCTCATAACTGAGAAAGGATGTTTCATAATATAAAAGAACATAAACTTGTAGAATTAGAAGAAAATGAAAGATCATATGTTTGTAGCAACTGTGGCTCCAATAAACCAAACATTCTATCCAAGCTTTTTGGAATGGGTAAAAGGAAAAGAAGAACACAAAATTCAGTAAGATATGGTCCCCTTATCAGTTAGTGTTTGCTGTGTAACAAACCACCACCAGGGACTTGCCCCTCTGTTCACTGGTTAAATCTCTCTGCTTCCTGGCACTACAGGGGGTGCCAACTTGATCCTTGGTGGTGGAACTAAGATCCCACATGCAGGGCAGTGGCCAAAAATCAAATAAACATTTTATTATCTCATGAGTCCAGGTTTTCAACAGGGTGACTGACTGCTCTAACCTCAGCCAGCTTAGCTAGGGCTGGATGAGCCAGGAAGGGCTCTCCTGTATCTGGTGATTGGCAGGCTGACTGGTTGGGCTGGAGGAACTCATCTCTGCTCCACGTGATCTGTTATCCTCTAGAAGGCCTGCCCAGACTAGATCACATGGTGGGGGTGGCAGGGTTCCCAGATCAGCAAGAGGGCAAACCCCAAAGTGCATGCATTTTTCAAGCCTCTTCTTGCATCACATTTGTTAATACTGTCTCATTAGCCAGAGAAGTCACACAGCCAACCCAGAGTCAAAAGTCAAGACCCAGGGAAATAGACTCTCCCTCCTGAAGAGAAGAGCAGAATCACATGGCAAGGGATGTGCACACAAGGATGGGGAGGAATCTGTAAACTTTTTATAGTCTACTTCAATCTCCAACCCAAATTTCACCATTAGAGAAGGATATTTATAATAATAATATACATTGATCACACGTATGGCTTATAATGATTTATACAAGTATATGATAAATATATTAGAAAATATACAACTAAATAACTTTTTAATATAAGTATTCTATGTCTACATATAGGTATCCTATTTATGTATAGGAGTACTATTGATAGAATTGACCTCTGCCTTTAGAATCATTGATTTATGGCTAAGTGACTAAGAGTGCTTAATAGATTTGTACATGCTATAAAACTCTTCTCAATAATTTAGCAAATAAAGAGAGACCTTATGAACTTATGCTTTTCCCTTCTTCCTCAGCATGAAAAGCCTGTCTCTGATATGCCTTTCTTCTTAAAATAGCTATATCCTCAAAGAGATCTAGACAATTGAAATGTTTATTTAAAAAAGCAAAACACCAAAACACATATAAAAAACACTAGGGAAATTTTTATTTAAGGTTACTATAGCTGGAATAATTTGGCAAAGCAAAAAATCATCCCTTAATTTGTTCATTATATTAACTCAGATTTTATGTGTCATTTTGGAATTAAAGCAAAGTTCACTTGTATACTTTTCTGATGGTGGAAGAGGTGGTGCTCTTGATGGGGAAGTGATGATGAAAAGTTGAGAGGTAGTGGTGAAGGTATATGATGGTGGTGGAATTGATGGTAGTGGAGGTGATTATGATGAGTATAGACATCATGGTGGTGGAAGGATCTGAAATAAAAACCTTCAGTTTGCTTTAAGTTTCCCTGTGGACCTCTTGCCAGATCCCGGATGTGCAGACAGCTGAGCAAAGGTACCGAAGAAAGGGACAAAAAGAACACAACAGTTAAGTCAGAGAAGAAAAGCAGATAAAGGATAGGATAAGATGCCCTGTGGGCCAGGCAATTTCTCATGATGCCAGGAGAGGAAACCAAGTAGCACTTGCTCCAGGGAAGCGTCTGTCCCCTCCTCTTAGCTCGGCTAGGTGCTCCTCCGTTGTGTGCTCTCATCATCTTCTGTCCTAGAGCTCTTTACAGCTTTTGTAATTTGGTATCTGCTTGTCTCAAGCTCACGGAAAGGAGAGAACACATGTTTTTCTCTCCTATCCAGTAGTCACTCTGGCTACAATTGTTGTTTAGTCGCTTGGTTATGTCTGCCTCTTTATGACCCCACGGACTGCAGCACGCCAGGCTACCCTGTCCTTCACCATCTCCCGGAGCTTGCTCAAACTCATGTTCATCGAGTCAATTATGCCATCCAACGATCTCCTCTGTCGTCCCTTCTTCTCCTGCCCTCAATCTTTCCCAGCATCAGGGTGTTTTCTAGTGAGTGGGTACCCTGTGATACTTACTGAGTAAGTGAATGACAAGTCATCATGTCTTGCCTTCTTTCTTTTCCTCTAAAAGTGCATTTTGCTCCATGGCATCAGAGAAAGTGCCCTTCTGAGTGACTCTTTGTGTGTTGCTGGCCTAGCTTTCTGGTTTCAGATAGGGGCTGGGAAGGTCTGCAGTTGAACAGTAGTATATTAATAAAATCATGGAGTACTCAAGTTGAAAGAACATTAAAGAACCAACTGGTTTAAGATGAGGAAACAGGAAATCAGATAAGCCAAGGGACTCCATTAAGACCACACAGATAGGGTCACATCCAGAATCATACCTCAGGAACTCAAAGTCCAAATTCCATAACTAAGGTGCCTTTGTTGGAATAATACAGGATGTACCCTTGGCACGTAGTTCTAGTTATGGTGATGGGAGGTATTGTTGCTTATTGATGTGGAACCTCATTCCTGAAGGGGAAAATAAAAAGTTGCTTTTGGCTTTCCAAAAACTACTTAGGGAGCTGTACATTTTTATCTTGCATTTTTGCTCACGTTAAATTCTACTGAGCACTGCTGGTCTAGGGCAGTGACGATAATCCCTTTCTCTAGTTCTTGGTTTAGGGGTGGCTATGGTTTCTTTTTTAACTAGATGGTGTTTTTTTTTTTTTTTTTTTCTTGTTCTTCCTTACACTGAACTGTCACAGGGTGACCAGTAAAATGAAAGGTGTCTGCTAGGGAAATTTAGGAAAGATTTGAATCTATGAACAAAAGAGAGATATGTGGTTAGAGGGAGTGCTCCCCTCTACCAGTGATGTTCAGTGCTCCTAGGAGATGAAAACCAAAATAGTCAAAGAAGAACTGACCGAGAATCCTGAAGTTGTTGAGCTCNGTCTGCTAGGGAAATTTAGGAAAGATTTGAATCTATGAACAAAAGAGAGATATGTGGTTAGAGGGAGTGCTCCCCTCTACCAGTGATGTTCAGTGCTCCTAGGAGATGAAAACCAAAATAGTCAAAGAAGAACTGACCGAGAATCCTGAAGTTGTTGAGCTCCTGAGTTAACCAGACTTGGAACTCACCTATCTCTGGACTCTATGTTATGTGTAATAGTACATCCTTGTTATTTAAGCCACTTATTACCAGTACACATGAGATGGTTGGATGGCATCACTGGCTCAATGGACATGAGTTTGAGTAAACTCTGGGAGTTGGTGATGGACAGGGAGGCCTGGTGTGCTGCAGTCCATGGGGTCGCAAAGAGTTGGACACAACTGAGCAACTGAACTGAACTGATAGGTGGTGTGCTCTTAACATGTGATGGTTTGTTCCCTTGTTATTTATGATTATAAAAGTAAGCCCTGTTCACTGTACAAATATTTGAAGTGTAAAAAAATATTGCAAGGGAAATAACATTTCAATAATCCTATCTCTTTGGTATAACCCCTGTTGATATTCTGAATGTGTATCTTTATAGACTTTTTTCCTTTATATAGTATATATTTGAATAAAATACAATATGTATTTTAACAAAAATAAGATCATGCTAAACATACTCATTTGTAGACTCCTAACAAAAACTTCAGTGATAATATGCATATGTTCAGAACCCTAAATGTCTCATACATGTTTTCTAGAAAGCAGCTATGAGTTGACTTCATTCTCTTTAGTCTTACTGAACATATGTATAGATGTAAGAATATTTGGCAAATAATTGACAGCTGGAACAATCATTTTGTATAAATTATTTTATTCTTGAGTCCCTACTGTAACCCTTCTAAACTAGTACCTTAGCATTTATAACAAATATTGAATCCATTTGAACTGGCCTTTTTCACCAACTAAATCATAAGTTCCTGGAGGGAATAGGAAAAGCTGTGACCAAGTTAGCTAAGTGCTATACACACCTATCTGTCGGAATGTGTAGTGCATGCACGGTACTCAGAAAATATTTATAGAATGAACAAATAAAAAACAGCCTGTATCATTTTTGTTTCACAATTAACAATAAATAATCTGCAAGCAAATTTACATCATTGTTTGCCTTGGAATTCTCATTTCACACCAGTTAACACAAAGGTAAACATCACAATAAGAACAAACATTATCATCAGCAACAGCATCATAAATCTTTTAATAGCCTGGACTTAAAGGTTCTGCCTAAAGTCTGTCTTCTAGTTCTGGACCCAAATTTTAACCATTAACCTTTTACCCAACATCAAACAGCTTAGGGGATTCCCCAGTGGCTCAGACGGTGAAGGATGAGCAGAAAAACCATCAGATACTCCAACATATCAAACCTGATATTTTTGGTTAGCAGATCTTTTAAAATGCTGGTAGCAGATTAAATGTGTTCGTTTTTATCTCAGTGCTTGCTCTCCCGTAGCTGTATAATCTGTACTTTCCTATCTCTTCTTNTTCTCTCTCTCTTCCTCTCTCTTTCTCTTCTTCTAACCACCATCCAAATACTTTCCCAAGTCAGAAACTCAGGAGTCATCCTCTCCTCTTCCTATTTTCTTACCCCTGACATGTGATTAGTCATCCAGGTCTTGATGACTGTATTTCCTAAATAGTTTCTGAATCCATTTCCTCCTCTTCATTCTCATTAACTGGATAGATGCCTCATCATCTCTCATGGTATTTTTTCCCATTAACCTTCTAAACAATCTCCCCGCCTCTGTCCTTTGCTCCCCTAACATACTGTTGTCCATTATCTTTCTAAAATGTAAATATGATCACCATGACTTCTTATTTTAAAAGTTCCTGTCAATTAACTATTTATGGTAATAGCTGCCCCTTGGTCCCTAATTCCTAGTATGGTATGACAGTGCTCACAGATTAACCTTTGTCTTTTGGCTGGCTTCAGCGCCACATCTCAGAAGAATGGTTGACTGCCCTGGCTGGTGTGTTATATTCTTAGGAGATGACTTTTCCTAGGTTTCAATAAACCAGTGGTCTTCCCTTGCTCCAGTGCTCTATGACTCACAGCAAGTTGTAACTCACTTTATTCCATGTCAGATGACTGGATGACCTACAGTTTTATTTATAGCACAAATAAATTTTATATATCAATTGAAATGAAATGTTGGAGCCACATGTGTGATGGTGAGAGCTGAGCATTGCTTGAATCCAACGAATGTCATTCAAATAGGTGATGTTTTAATCTATGTATGCTGGCCCACGTAGGTGAGCCCTATAACACACCCTGGCTCTGCACTGTGGGTCTCCTGTTGTGTTGACTGTTTTTGAGTTAAGCAAGCCTAGAGTCCTGGGACTGACTCCTCCATTTCCTGAAGCAAGCTTCTGGGACTTGAGTAGGATGGAGAGTCAGTAACAGAGCTGGAAATGAAGTTATTCAAGTTTGGAGATGCCAGCAATGAGCTTTATCCTTTAATAACCTTTCCTTCTCTGTTCCTAGAAAAATACTCCCCCCCCCAAACCCAAATGAAATGGGCCCATTAAAACCTTCCCTCACCTGGGCAGATTTAGACATTCCTCCTAGGAGAGCCCTTGGTACTGACCACCCTATAATGCAATTAAGTATTTGCATGTCCATTTCTCTGCTTTTTGTTTCCCACATCTGAACATGAATCTTACTCCTTTTAGTATGTCCTCCATGAGCATATGTTCCCTAAGTAAAGCTTGACATGTAAGGAATAATCAAAAAGTGTGTGACTAAATGAATGGGTGTTTCTTCTAGATTCCAAGTGAAGTGTGATGGAGAGGATTGAGACCTGGTTACCACTGCCAGTTAGTTCTTCCACTAACTAACTTTGTGATGACCATCTTCTAATAGCTCCTTCCCCACACTGATGAAGTGGAGACAATAACACCCACCTGGCAAGAGTTGTTTTGAAAATTAAAAGTTACTAATTATTTATTCATTCACTTTTAGGGATAAATTCTATTCTTAAATAGAATTCAAGAATTCACTATGTTAGGTACCAGGGGCATAGCATTCTCTTTTCCTCATAAAGCTTTTCAATTTAGCAAGAAAGGCAAATTCAGGGTTAATCGCTCAGTCGTGTCTGACTCTGTGACCCCATGGACTGTAGACCACCAGGCTCCTCTGTCCATGGAATTCTTCAGGTAAGAAGACTGGAGTGGGTTGCCATTCTCTTCTCCAGGGGATCTTCCTGACCCAGCAATTGAAGCTGGGTGTTCCACATTGCAGGCAGATTCTTTACCGTCTGAGCCACCTGGGAAGCTCAGATAATTAAACAAATACCTACAACAAACTATAGTGAGAATTATAACTGGGGAAGACTAAGACACCAAGGGGAAAATAGAACAGGGTGTGTGATCTAGTCCAGGAGTCGGGAAAGACCTCTCCAAATAGTGTAAAACATTGGTCAAGTACAATACTCATGTCAGATAAGATATTGGTATAGATGAGACTGCCTTTGACATAGGAGGCAGGCATCACATTGCGAAGTAAGGCTTCCTGGAGAAGGTGGAACCTTTTGTTGAGCTGAATCCCACTTCCTCTGAGGTTGCTGACTCATCTTTATCAGAAAGGCGTGCTCTTTGAAGTGAATTTCCAGGATCAAAGATGGATTTGCCTACATCTGTCTACTCCAATTGCCTTGTGGCTCTAAAAACCAAACCCTTCAGCTAATGAAGAATGTAAACCACAGAGATAGGGATGCTGAAGGGACTTTGGAGGGGCTGGTGATGTTTGAAAGCCAGGCAGCAGTGTGACACTTGCCTTCTGCCTGCAAATGTATCCAGAGTTTGACTGCCTAAGACCACTTCTCCTTTAACCCCCTGGTCCAGGCCACCATTACCCATCACTGGGATGCCTGTAAAACTTCTAAAATGGTCTTTCTGTTTTTACCTGTGCCCTCCTACCATCTGTCTCCACATGTATGCCAACGCTAAAGTTTTTTGTTCCTTCCTTTAGGCACATTAACTTGAAGAAGACCAGCTGTTTGTAAGGAAAGGATGGCTTGGATGAAAGAATATGGAAGGAATTATGCTCACTTGCAGGATGAGGAAATGAAGGTAAGTGGTGTCTGCCTACTTCACAGTGGGAACCTGTGGTAGGTAAATAAACAAGACTGAATAAGCCTTCCGCTGCTATGTTTGTATGAAAGTGGTTTTAGATAAGCCTCTGCTCCTTCATCCTCTTCCAGACTCCCCTCCTCCACGTTTCCCACACATTCCCTGAGTTGTTTCCTGGCTGCAAACATCCCATCTCTCTGCCCCCTCATCTCCTTCTTTTCCTGACTCACCCTTCACAGTCTCCCAGCAATGCCCAATATCCTCTTCTCTGTCAAAGCCAGCCCCAGACAATCATCGTGATGTCTCAGATTCAAGGAAGGAGGCGGCGCCCTATAGTCAGCTTTCAAGGGCACAGAACTAAAATGCTAGACATTCAGTGTGGGTTTGCAGTGAGGACAGTTGACCTGACCCAAGGCTTCAGACAGGAACACATCTTCCAAGGATGATCTGTTTCAGATCCTGGCATTGTTCAAATGCCAACAAGTTAAGGAATGGAGATGTCTTCTGTTCCAACACCTTTATTTTTTGCCCCTCAATTTTTTTTTTCTGGTTTTTTAAAACTTATAATAAAGTTGAACGGAAAAGCAATGAAATCCATGGATTCTTCACCTAGATTAACAGTCGTTAGCATTTGCTTTCCTTTTCTTCTTTCATAGTTGAGATTGTCTATCCTCTCTCTATCTGTTTATCTATCTGCCTAATGCTGGGGAGGAGAAATTTTTCCTCTACTCTTCTTGATTCTTTGGCTGGTCTACTAATCAAATTAATGTAAGACAGATTAACAGGAGGAAAATGAATTTAGTTACATACACATGGGACCCCCATAAGAATCGGAGACCTGAGGGCAAGAGTGGTTGTAAGCTTAGATGCCACCCTGAGATAGGAAATAGGATAGGGGCCTGGGACTTCAAAAGGGAGGGGGGTAAGTTTCAGGACAGCAAGAAGAGCAGATGTTTGGTAATTAGGTGGTTGCCAGGCCAAACAAATGGGTTTCCCAGGTGGTGCTAGCGGTACGGAACCCGCCCGGCAGTGCTGGAGACATAGAGATACAGGTTCGATCCCTGGGTCGGGAAGATCCCCTGGGGGTGGGCACGGCAACCCACTCCAGTGCTCTTCCCTGAGAATCTCACAGACAGGGGAGCTTGCCGGGCTACAGTCTGTAGGGTCGCAAAGAGTCAGACACGACGGAAGCGACTTTAGCACGCATACATGCTGGACAGATAGATCATTTAGATGAAAGTTCTCTCTGGTAATAGCTGTCTTTGAGTCAGGCCTTCTATCTAAATTCTTTTGGGCAGTTAAGGGGAGGTAAAAAGTTCTTCCTTGGTCTTTTGGGTATCCATTATCTTCAGCTCAAAATAATTCACATGGTAAAATGGTGCATTTCAGGGAGGCTTGTTCTGAACCCCTGCACTATCCACATACACGTACATGATAAACCTTTTGAAAGTACATTGCAGACAACTTGATACTTCACTGCAAACACTTCATCATGCTTTTCCCAAAGGTTAAAAACATTTTCTTATAAAACACAATCTCATGATCACATTCTCAAAATCTAAAACTAGTGAAATATTATCTGAAAGTCCCAAGTTTTCCAGTTGTTCCAGAAATATCTTTGAAAGTCTTTCCCATTCCTTGCCCCTCACCCTCAACCCAATCAAGGATCAACTGTTGCACTGTTTTGCCCTTGTTTGTCTTAGCTCTTTGGTTTCCTTTCATTTAGAACAGTCTCCTCACCTGTTGTTCTTGTTTGTCTTTCACAACATTGACATTTTTAAAGAGTCCAGACCAGTTGTCCTTTTGAATGGCTTAAACCTGGACCTGCCAGATTGTTTCCTTGTGATCAGGCACTCTGGATAAATATTTTTTGGCAAGAACATAACATGGACATTTGGGGGATTTCCCGTTGCAAGTCCTCAGGAGGTGTATGTCAGTTTGCCCTGTTATTGGTGATGCTAATTTTGACTGCTTGGTTTTGGTGGTGTCCATCAGATATTTCTGTTGTGATGGTACTTTTTACCCTTTGTCAGTAATGAAGAATAAAAGAGAAGTAGTACTCTGAGACCAAGAAATATCCTGTTCTCCCCAAACATTTTACCCAGTGGCTTAGCAACTACTGATAATCTTTGCTCAAAGCATTTGTTATTTCATCAGTGGTTGCAAAATGGTAATATTCTGATTATTTCATTCCTTCTACACTTATTATCTATCATTTATTTGTTGAAAAAAAAAGCATCCATCCCACCTTTTAAAAATGTTTAACTCTGAATTCTAAATTCCTTTTCCTTATTGTTTTGTTCAATGTTATAATCCTTTATTATCACTGTTTTTAATGTTCAAATTTGGTCCATAGAGCCATTATCTTTAATATTTGATTATTCATATTGACTTCTAAGATTATTATTCCAGGGCAAACAGTTTTCTGTTGCTCTGTAATTTTGTTTGTTTTTTGGAGTGGAATTTGGGATTAAATTCTGGACCAGAAATTTGAAGCTCTAATAAGGATTCCATGTTCTGAGATGTGTAGCCATTTGAAGAGTTTCTAGTTGGCTTAAACCACATGTGCTCATGAAATATGAATCAGAAAAAAAGAAACTAATTTATTTAGTCAGAAAAGATGAAGTCATAGAGGTGTCACCAGAAACCACCATTTTCATTACATCATGAAATTATCTAACATTAGAGAACATTTTCTTTTAGTCTAAAACCCTCCAGGGCAGTGTCAGACTTATGAGAGACAATAAGGTTCATCCAAAGAGGACTTTGTAGCCATCCATAGCTGGTTCAAATCCCAGGTCTTTCTCAGCTGTGTGACTTGACCTTTCTCATCTCTTTCCTAAAGCAGATAATGAGAATACATGTATCCTCTACTTTTGGAAAGTTTGCTTTTATGCCCCTTCAATTTTACAAAAGACCTACATTAGTACTGTTTTCTATAACTGCAAGAAATCTGAAGAGGATTTTCATTTTTAGACAAAAAGGTAAAAAGTGAAAAAGGCATTCCACATTGGTTTTGCTGGAGCCAGTGTAGAGGCAAGGCACCTCAAACAGCAACAGTGAAACCACCAAGCTCCTTTCCTGGGAACCACTCTCAGCATCTCAGCATCCAGCCCCGCTGCTTTCAGTTGTGTGTCTATGAGCATCTGTGCTTTATCTCCATTTATTCTATGAATCTGTTAGCAAGATGCATCCTAAGGTAATTGCTTCTTTGCTTTACACCATTTTGACTTATAAAAGATTTCACAGGAACACTCTCCAAAAGGAGTTAACCTCACTCTAAAGATTTTGTCATGATTAAAAGCAATGTAGCTTTGGTGCTTGTCAAATAGGAACTCAGGGCAAGTCATTCCTTTCAAAAGAGAAGTAGAGAAGGGAACTAAGTTGGGTTGCATGAATGGCTAAAAGCCTGTGGTGTAATAGCTAAACAAATGTAAATGAGTTGGCTGCACCAAGGTAGAGACGCTCTGAAACCATTTCCTCTGCTCACGGACGCCTGTAGGAAATGCATCTCACATACACACTCTGTGGAGTACAGGCTCGATGGAGCAGGGATTTCCATCTGTTTTATTCATTGTTTTGTTCCCAGTGTGTAATACATAGTAAGTGGCTTATTCAGTTCAGTCACTCAGTCGTGTCTGACTCTTTGGGACCCCAGGGACTGCAGCACGCCAGGCCTCCCTGTCCATCACCAACTCCTGGAGTTTACTCAAACTCATGTCCATTGAGTTGGTGATGCCATCCAGCCATCTCATCCTCTGTCATCCCCTTCTCCTCCTGCCTTCAATATAAAGGTGGCTTATTATATTTGAATGAATGAATAAGTGAATGAGTGAATCAGCACAGCTTACCAGATAAAATAGTTACCTACTGCTTATGTAAAGAAAGCAGAATGCCAAAGAAATGATGCCTTAGAGCTGTGGTGCTGGAGACGACTTCTGAAAGTTCCCTGGACAGCAAGGAGATCAGCAAGAAGATGAAACCAGTCAATCTTAAGGGAAATCAACCCTGAATACTCTTTGGAAGGACTGATGCTGAAGCTGAAGCTCCAGTATTTTGGTCATCTGATGCGAACAGCTGACTAACTGGAAAAGTCCCTGATGCTGGGAAAGATTGAGGGCAGAAGGAGAAGAGGGTATCAGAAGATGAGATGGCTGGATGGCATCACCAATTCTATGGACATGAACTTGGGCAAACTTTGGGAGATGGTGAGGGACAGGGAGGCCTGGTGTGCTGCAGTCGATGGGGTCACAAAGAGTTGGATACAACTGGGCGACTGAACAACAATAGCTGTTTGTGTAACTGCAAAGTGTCAGCCTCTATCCTTCTCCTCCTTTTCTAGAGTTGGATTCCTATGACATAAAGTGGTGTATCAGTTTGCTACCACCACAGTTATGCTGTCTAACTAATTATCCTGAAGCTCAAACAATAGCCGTTTATTTGCATGCTCATAGGTCTGCAGGTTGGCTTGGCTTAACTGAGCTGGGCTGGCTGTTCACTCTGGGATCCAAGTGCCAGTCTGGATTCAACTGTGTTTTTCTCTCATCCTCCTTGGACCAGTGGCTACCTGGGGCATGTGGTCTGTTCTCTGTCTCTCCTTCTGGGGCCCAAGATGCAGGGAATGGGTATTTGTGTGAGGAATGAGCATAGTCTCTCTAAGCTGACATTTAGCTTGTCCCATCATTCTCCTGACAATTTCAGTGGGTGATTTTATTCTTTTTAATTAGTGGAAAATAGCTTTACTTACAATTTTGTATTGGTTTCTGCTGTACAACAATGTGAATCGGTCATAATTACATATGTATATCCTGTCCCTCTTAAGTCTCCCTCCCCTCCTTGCATCCCACCCTCTGTGTCATCAGAGGGCGCCAGGCTGGGCTCCCTGTGCTATATAGCAACTTCCCAAGTTGGACGCAACTTAGTGACTAAACCACCAACACCACTATCTATTTTGCACACAACAGTGTATATATGTCAGCGCCACTTTCTCTGTTTGTCCCACCCTGACCTTCCCCTGCTGCGTCCACAAGTCTGTTCCCTACCAGGATCATCAGTACCATTTTTCTAGATTCCTTATATATGCAATCGTATAGGTTTGTTTTCTTTTTCTGACTTACTTCACTCTGTGTAAGAGACTCCACCTCACTACTACTGAATTAAATTCATTCCTTTTTATGGCTGAGTAATATTCCATTGTATAAATGTAGGTGGGTGATTTTGGATCTCTTAGATACAGACGTATACACACACTTCACTTTCCCCTCTTATAGACGAACCTGAATTTTCAGAGGTAATACAAGATCCTAGGGTTAAGAAAGGAGCCAGGTACCTCTGAATGGACACTTTCTTGCCTCCTGAACTTCCTGGAAGGCACTTGACTAAATTCTGAGCCAAGAGCTCTTGTTCTCAGTTTTGAGGCGGGTCAGAACCGAGAGCAGTTTATTCCCCAAGTTATGCATGTATAACAAATCGTGGCAGGGCAAAGGAAAAACAACGCGATTACAACAGAACTTTACAGAGCTCCTCCAGCCCCCGTCCCATCCCCAGCTTCCCCCCGCTGCCCACACCTGCATCTCACAGCAGCTGACTTTATAGGGAAAGCTGGAAAGCTGTGGCCTCGAAGAGCCGGCAGACGACACTCCTTTTGTAGGCGATCCCGCAACCTACCTCTGTATCCCTAACCTACCCTCTTTCCCACATCCCCACTTACCTTGGCTTTCTTTTCTAGCGCTTAATCCCCCTTCCTGTAAAGTTTAAGTCTTTTTGAGTATTTTTCTTTTGCTCTTGGAATGGACCTTGGGAAGAATTTAGTGCATCTTATACACTTTATAGATGAGAAAACCAAGGTCCAGAGAAGGTGGGCGTCACACTAAACTGGGAATTCCAGCCTCTGGTTTCCCTTTGGCACTCTTTCCTTTGTGGGATTGCTTCTCCTCTGCATAAAGAAAATAAAAAGAGATAGCTCCGCTCTGTACAAAATGGGGTACAAATGCTAGGCATCGATGTTGGGATGAGCTGCAGGAAATTGCTTTTATCAATACTTCCTTTTCACATTCATCTTGACTAAAAGCTAAGGGCATCTGTAGGTCATATAATCCCCCCTCCCTTTTTTCTGGTGGCATAATCCAAGTGAAATGCATTTCTCTTGGCATATATTTACCCTTGTTAAAAGCCTGGGGGCTTTCTCCTTCAGTTTGGAGCTCTGCTCCTGGTTGCAAGCAAAACAGATTGTCTTCCTTTCCTTTCAGATTGAAACTCCCTGGTGAACAGGCGTTTGACTTGGCTTGCGGAAGAAAGCCCTCCCTCAGGAACCTCTCCCTCATCTAAGCTGTGCTTGAAATGCTAACAACAGGGATAGTCACTAATATTTATTGAGTATTTACTATGTGCCAGGTACTGTTCTAAGGATGTCATGTGTATTAATTCATTTAGCCTACCAACCATCCCATGAGAGATGGTACTATTAATATTAAACCCTTTTTAGGGACAAGGAAAACTAGGTAGAGAAAGGTTAAGTAACTTGCATAAAGTCTTTCACTGGTAATTAGAGGTAGAAGTAGGATCTGAACCCAGTTCTCTGTTTTGTGGCTTAACAGTTTAATTGTTTAAGATGAGCAGCTTTGGCTTTTTTTAGAGGCTTACAGCAGCAGCCATGGCAGACTCAAGCTCTTGAGGTTTCAAGCTATGAACTGTGAACTGAAGTCACAGTCAATTTGCATTTCTGGATTTAGGAACAGCTAGTGGCTCAGCGGTAAAGAATCCACCTGCCAGTGCAGGAGACGCAGGAGACCTGGATTCAATCCCAGGGTCAGGAAGGTCCTCTGGAGAAGAAAATGGCAACCCACTCCAGTATTCTTGCTGAATATTGGAAATGCCATGGACAGAGAAGCCTGGCAGGCTACAGTCCAGGGGGTCTCAAAAGAGTCAGACGTGACTGAGGGACTGAGGATGCATGCGTACATTATTTATGAACTAACTGACCAACAAGCAGTCAGGTCCCCGTGGAAGCAGGATGAGAGCAGAACCGGGATTTGCATGTAGTTACCATGAGGCCTAACTCTTTTCAGACAATCTCTCTAGAAGGGAGGCCTCAAACTGTGGATCCCTATTGTGGCCTTGAAAAGGCAGCAGACAACCCTCCTTTTGTAAGCACCTCCCAAAATAACTCTCAACAGGATATGGCTCGTTATATTAGTTCTGTAGTTTTATTTTCCAAATGATGCTTGTCTTTGAAGCTTGGCTGGGGAAGCTGTAGCTAAGATTAAATGAAGTTCAATGTTTTATGACAATACGTTTTTATATTTGCACATGACTTAAAAAATATATATTTCATATTATATTTATTTATAAAATATATATTTTAATCTTTTAAAACCTGTGACGTAAAATATTGGACTGTTTCCATCCTATCATTCATTTTCCACTTTTGATATCAGCACTGAGCGCCTCTTGTTGTCAAGCACCTCACTGGATCTTGGGAAAACATACTGAGCAGAAACCAACCAGCCTCTGATCTCAAGGATCTCACAGGTAAGTGTGCAAGGCAGCCATGAGATGGGCTAAGGAGGCTGGGGTCTGGTGCTGGGAGCACGTGCACTGAAGCAAATTAGTATAATTCTGGCAGGTCAGGGAAGGAAAGCTTGAGCCAAGATGGAGGGTCAGCAGGTGCAAAAGCCCTGGACCATGTCCAGGATTGAGCACTTGGCCAGGGAGGCTGAGCAGAGCCAGGGAGGAGAGGGCAGTGGCAGGGGCAACCAGAGAGGCAACAAGCACCAGATCACATGGCTTTTCATTTATTTCTTTTTAATTTGGCTGCCTCAGGTCTTAGCTGTGGCATGTGGGATCTAGTTCCCTGACCAGAGACTGAGCTAGGGCTCCCTGCATTGGTAGCTTGGAGTCTTAGTCACTGAACCACCAGGGAAGTACCCCCACCTTTTTTTTCATGTGGCTTTTACAANCCTGAACTTCCTGGAAGGCACTTGACTAAATTCTGAGCCAAGAGCTCTTGTTCTCAGTTTTGAGGCGGGTCAGAACCGAGAGCAGTTTATTCCCCAAGTTATGCATGTATAACAAATCGTGGCAGGGCAAAGGAAAAACAACGCGATTACAACAGAACTTTACAGAGCTCCTCCAGCCCCCGTCCCATCCCCAGCTTCCCCCCGCTGCCCACACCTGCATCTCACAGCAGCTGACTTTATAGGGAAAGCTGGAAAGCTGTGGCCTCGAAGAGCCGGCAGACGACACTCCTTTTGTAGGCGATCCCGCAACCTACCTCTGTATCCCTAACCTACCCTCTTTCCCACATCCCCACTTACCTTGGCTTTCTTTTCTAGCGCTTAATCCCCCTTCCTGTAAAGTTTAAGTCTTTTTGAGTATTTTTCTTTTGCTCTTGGAATGGACCTTGGGAAGAATTTAGTGCATCTTATACACTTTATAGATGAGAAAACCAAGGTCCAGAGAAGGTGGGCGTCACACTAAACTGGGAATTCCAGCCTCTGGTTTCCCTTTGGCACTCTTTCCTTTGTGGGATTGCTTCTCCTCTGCATAAAGAAAATAAAAAGAGATAGCTCCGCTCTGTACAAAATGGGGTACAAATGCTAGGCATCGATGTTGGGATGAGCTGCAGGAAATTGCTTTTATCAATACTTCCTTTTCACATTCATCTTGACTAAAAGCTAAGGGCATCTGTAGGTCATATAATCCCCCCTCCCTTTTTTCTGGTGGCATAATCCAAGTGAAATGCATTTCTCTTGGCATATATTTACCCTTGTTAAAAGCCTGGGGGCTTTCTCCTTCAGTTTGGAGCTCTGCTCCTGGTTGCAAGCAAAACAGATTGTCTTCCTTTCCTTTCAGATTGAAACTCCCTGGTGAACAGGCGTTTGACTTGGCTTGCGGAAGAAAGCCCTCCCTCAGGAACCTCTCCCTCATCTAAGCTGTGCTTGAAATGCTAACAACAGGGATAGTCACTAATATTTATTGAGTATTTACTATGTGCCAGGTACTGTTCTAAGGATGTCATGTGTATTAATTCATTTAGCCTACCAACCATCCCATGAGAGATGGTACTATTAATATTAAACCCTTTTTAGGGACAAGGAAAACTAGGTAGAGAAAGGTTAAGTAACTTGCATAAAGTCTTTCACTGGTAATTAGAGGTAGAAGTAGGATCTGAACCCAGTTCTCTGTTTTGTGGCTTAACAGTTTAATTGTTTAAGATGAGCAGCTTTGGCTTTTTTTAGAGGCTTACAGCAGCAGCCATGGCAGACTCAAGCTCTTGAGGTTTCAAGCTATGAACTGTGAACTGAAGTCACAGTCAATTTGCATTTCTGGATTTAGGAACAGCTAGTGGCTCAGCGGTAAAGAATCCACCTGCCAGTGCAGGAGACGCAGGAGACCTGGATTCAATCCCAGGGTCAGGAAGGTCCTCTGGAGAAGAAAATGGCAACCCACTCCAGTATTCTTGCTGAATATTGGAAATGCCATGGACAGAGAAGCCTGGCAGGCTACAGTCCAGGGGGTCTCAAAAGAGTCAGACGTGACTGAGGGACTGAGGATGCATGCGTACATTATTTATGAACTAACTGACCAACAAGCAGTCAGGTCCCCGTGGAAGCAGGATGAGAGCAGAACCGGGATTTGCATGTAGTTACCATGAGGCCTAACTCTTTTCAGACAATCTCTCTAGAAGGGAGGCCTCAAACTGTGGATCCCTATTGTGGCCTTGAAAAGGCAGCAGACAACCCTCCTTTTGTAAGCACCTCCCAAAATAACTCTCAACAGGATATGGCTCGTTATATTAGTTCTGTAGTTTTATTTTCCAAATGATGCTTGTCTTTGAAGCTTGGCTGGGGAAGCTGTAGCTAAGATTAAATGAAGTTCAATGTTTTATGACAATACGTTTTTATATTTGCACATGACTTAAAAAATATATATTTCATATTATATTTATTTATAAAATATATATTTTAATCTTTTAAAACCTGTGACGTAAAATATTGGACTGTTTCCATCCTATCATTCATTTTCCACTTTTGATATCAGCACTGAGCGCCTCTTGTTGTCAAGCACCTCACTGGATCTTGGGAAAACATACTGAGCAGAAACCAACCAGCCTCTGATCTCAAGGATCTCACAGGTAAGTGTGCAAGGCAGCCATGAGATGGGCTAAGGAGGCTGGGGTCTGGTGCTGGGAGCACGTGCACTGAAGCAAATTAGTATAATTCTGGCAGGTCAGGGAAGGAAAGCTTGAGCCAAGATGGAGGGTCAGCAGGTGCAAAAGCCCTGGACCATGTCCAGGATTGAGCACTTGGCCAGGGAGGCTGAGCAGAGCCAGGGAGGAGAGGGCAGTGGCAGGGGCAACCAGAGAGGCAACAAGCACCAGATCACATGGCTTTTCATTTATTTCTTTTTAATTTGGCTGCCTCAGGTCTTAGCTGTGGCATGTGGGATCTAGTTCCCTGACCAGAGACTGAGCTAGGGCTCCCTGCATTGGTAGCTTGGAGTCTTAGTCACTGAACCACCAGGGAAGTACCCCCACCTTTTTTTTCATGTGGCTTTTACAAATTGTAGTATCCAGGCATTACCCATAAAGGTTCTGATTCAGTCGGAGGAGGGGCTAGGTAGGTATACTGGTTGTCTTCTTTTTTTTAGGATCCCCCAGCTAAAGCAGCCAGAGTTGACAATCCTTAGTCCAGGGTAATTTCATCCTTAATTTAAGGGCCATGCTCAGATGCTCACTTGTGTCTGACTGTTTGTGACCCCATGGACTGTAGCCTGCCAGGCTCCCTTGTTCATGAAATTCTCCCAGCAAAAATACTGAAGTGGGGTGCCATTTCCTATTCCAGGGGATCTTCCTGACCCAGGGATCAAACGCACCTCTCTTGTGTCTCCTGCATTGGCAGGCGGATTCTTTACCTCTTGCACCACATGGTGAGCTTCTTAATTGTTGACAGCAGGGGATAACACGATTCAGATATATATCTTATGTCCCTAGAATGCCTGCACATACATATACCCAGTGAAGAAAAAAGGAAGCCTTAGAAAATGTACTTAAATAGCTTTCAACTTTACACAAAACACTTTTTTTAAGATGAAGAAATAGAAGACACATTAGACGTGCTTTTTCCCCCCTAATTCTACTTAGGTATTTGTTAGAATCTCTGGCTTTAGAAATTTGAATTCAACTAGAGTGGTGCAAATTTTCAAGTCTTCAAAAAATTTCCCCTTGTCCTCAGAAAACTCTCATCTTAAAGCAGGAAACTCCTTCCTTTAAAGTGAAAATTTTGTACTCACCTAGGCTCTATATAGGCTTCCATGGTGGCTTAGTGGTAAAGAATCTGCCAGCCATACAGGAGGCTTGGGTTTGATCCCTGGGTCAGGAAGATCCCTTGGAGAAGGAAATGGCACCCCACTCCAGTATTCTTGCCTGGGAAATCCCATGCACAGAAGAACCTGGCAAGCTCCAGTCCATGGGGTCACAAAAGCATCAGACACAACTTAGTAACTAAAGAACAAGAAGGCTCTCTATATTTTTAAAAACATTTCCTTACAAGAACCACAGTTCTTGATAATTATTCTGATTTGAATACTTTTGCTGCAGTAGGGAATTTGTGAAACTAGAATTCATGTGATATCTTTCCAAATAAATTGCCTTCCAGATAAATCAGTTTGTTGATATTGAAAGTGTTTCCACAATAATACTTCATCTGATTCTTATGTGGAAATTGAGGAGCAAAGACATTAATGACCCTTTTCAAACAGAAGTGAATAGCCCAGCCAGAACTAAGTCTCAGTTCTCCTGCATTCTATCTTCCTGGCACTTTTTTCTCTCTGGAAAAAAAAAAAAACAACTGGGAAATATGACCTCATAAATCAGGACTTTTCAGATTTGGGTCATGTGTTTATAATAATTGTGACATACTGTTCCCTTTTGTAGTCTGCAGACATTAACTCGATTAAGGCTTATAACTCTACTTCAAGGTGCAAATTATTTCCATTTCACCTTTGTTCACTGGGTTCACTGTTTTCCCCATTAGACAGCTCCAGGAGGGCAGGTCCAGTGTGTATCTTGTTCGGTCGCCCAGTCATGTCCACTCTTTGTGACACCATGAACTGCAGCACGCAAGCCCTCTCTGTCCCTCCCCATCTTCTGAAGTCTGCCCAAGTTCATGTCTGTTGCATCAGTGATTCCAGCTAGCCCTCTCATCCTCTGATGCCCTTGTCTCCTTCTGTCCTCAATCTTTCCCAGCATCAGAAATGTGTTATCTTATGTACAAGTATACCCTCCCCACCCCCCACCAATACCCAGCAGACAAGTAGGCAGTCAATAAAAATGTGTTGCTCATCTTGGAAATTTTTTGAGGACAAGAACTACAATTGTTCTCTTTAATTTGTCTAATATCCCCATATGTGGCCTCTGGGACTTAGTAAATTCTTAACTAACTAGTTAGCCTCCTGAATTAATCCAAACTTTAAAAAGATAGGATGTCGGCATCTTTTCTATTTTTAGGGTAACCTACCATCCTCGTTTGCTCAGAAGCATCCCACTTCCATCACTGAAAAGTCCTGAATTCTAGGAAAACTTTCAATCCCAAGAAGACCAGGATACCTGGTCACCCTAATTAGACACAACATACGATTTTTCACCTGTAAAAACATACCTTTTGACCTAGTGGTTCTCCAAATGTAATTCCCTGGATGGACAGTGCAACAATCTCCTTCAAATCTGTAGGAAACAGGCAATTTTTGAGTTCCCTCTGTTCTTCTGAATCCAAAATTACTAAGGTAGGCCCAGCAATCTGAATTTTAACAAGCTCCCCAGGTAACTCTGAAGGTCTTTCTTGTAGCTCAAACAGTAAAGAATCTGCCTGAAATGCAGGAAACCCGGGTTTGATCCCTGGGTCAGGAAGATCCCCTGGAAATGGGAATGGCAACCGACTCTAGTACTCTTGTCTGGAAAATTCCATGGACAGAGGAGCCTGGTGGGCTAGAGTCCGTGGGATTGCAATGAGTCGGACATGACTGAGCAACTAACATTACTACACTGCCAGGTAACTCTAACGCCAGATAAAGTCCGAATCATCGTCAAGCTACAGACTGTTTGATCAGGCAGGAGTGTAAAGAGGTCTGAAAGCAGACCACTAAGACAATCCCACTCTGTCTCTCTTTGGCTTTAATTTTCTTTGGTTGCTTCAAATCCTCTAATTCTGGCTAAGCTTGCTTTCCATTGAAGTGGTAAAGAAGGCGTGGGTGGGTGCCTGTTGACACACCCTGTGGCTTCAAAACTTGGAAGACTTGGTTTACAATAAGGTTGTTTCCAAGCCACACTGGTTTCAGCAGCAGCCTCACGTTTCTCTTACTGGGCACAGTGGGTAGAGCAAAGGAAAGAAATTATTTCCATTGGGGAGTGAGCAAGAATGTGCCATGTATAGGTTCAGGAACCAGAGGATAATAGTAATACTTCAGAATAGTGTCTTTGGGAAAGGGTAGGTTCACGTTTCTCCCTTGTTTATATCACTAGATGTGTATCACACAAGACTGGGCCAGACCCAACATGTACTCCCACATCCTCCAGTTATTCAAATTCCTGAAACATCAGTGAATCCAGCCAGGCATTTTGTTGGTCAGTCAGTCAGGCATTTTGTTGGTTTCTGTAACTCTGGACACTTCAGATAGGATTCCTAGGTACACAGATACCTCAGACTCCCTAGGGAGATAAGGAGGAACAAAAGGCACCTGAATGGTTTATCCTTTTTCCAGATAGGGAAACTAAGTGGCTAAGTGACTTGCCTGGATAACTTCAGAAGGGACATCAGAGCCAGGAAAAGTCAGGGCCTTGAGGCTTCTGCTCGCAGCTGGGGCCATTCTTGCTGATAGGCATTCATCTTTAAAGACCTGAGGCTGGGGATCTTTTCTGAATGACTTATCAGACAGATGGCTTCCAGCTGTGGAACTCACTCTGGATGGCTGTCAAGGATTAACATTCTATTTGCAGGTCTCCCCCATGAAGTATGTTTTGTTGTTATTGTTGTTCTATTAAGCTTGCTTCTTAACATGGCTCCTTACTCGTTTGATTTGTCTAGAGAATAGGGGTACAGGTGTGGGCACCATGCCAGAACATAAATCTGTGAACAGAGCCGGTCAAAATCAGTTTCTGACTCCCCAAGAAAGGATGTGCTAGGACTCCATAAGATACCAGGACTTTTTTCTAGAGCGATGTCTTGACTGAATGACCTTGCAAAACTACCTCCTTGCCGTCTCCATTTTCCCACCCTGCTGTCGTTCCTTTAACTAGGGCTGAGTAAAATATCCTCTCAAGTTGATCTCCAAATTTATACAAACTAAAGATAGTGACACTATCACAAACACTAAACACAAATAGTGTTTATTAAGTGTCAAGATCTCTCTCTGGTGGCTCAGATGGTAAAGAATCTGCTTGCAATGCAGGAGACATGGGTTTAATCCCTGGGTTGGGAAGATACCCTGGAGGAGAGCATGGCAACCCACTCCAGTATTCTCGCCTGGAGAATCCCATGAAGAGGAGCCTGGTGGGCTACAGTCCATAGGATCGCAAAGAGTCAGACACGACCAGTCAACCAAGCACACAGCACAATATCTCTCCAAGGTGCCTTACATACATTATTAACTAACTCGTACACTTGCCCTCTCAGGTGGGTACTGTTATTACCCCCATTTTGCAGATGAGTAAAACTGAAGCACAGAGAGGTTAGAGTCCTTGCTCAGGATCACACAGCTAATGAACAGATAATTTGATTCCAGACTTTGGGCTCTCAATTGCTTCCCCCAGTATTCCCCTTTATAAAGGGTAAATTAAGCTGATCTTCCAATCTTCTCCACTGCAAATATATCTACAGAATGCTATCAGTCTGATTGCAGCAAACGTTTCACTTGGATTCCATAGGCCAGATACAAGTGAGTTTATATACTAATAACTAGAACATGAGCTGTTTGAGGACTTTCAAGTTCTCCTTGTAGACCTAACACCTCACTCATAGCAAAAGCTCACTAAGTGTTGTCCCTGGAATGTTACACAAAAGCATTTGGAAAACTGTAAGATCTTAAGAGTGTTCCACAAATTCTCGTAGGTACCCATATCTTGATACCAATCCAGACAACCTCATCAGCGTCTCTACTGCTTCCTTCTTTCTCTCTTTTTATATAGCATGCATGCTTTGTACAGACACTCTTCAGCCCATAGAGCTTTGCCAATTATTCCTCAGTCAGTCCTTCAGGCAGCCCAAGCAGGATGTACCCAGCCTCAGTGCCTGACAATTCCCGGCTTGCTCACCGGCTCACTCTCTTCAGCCCTTTCCCCTCTCCTTTTTCACCAAGTATTAATAGAACACATCTCCGCACTACCAGCTTGGCCTAGTCAGTGCTTAAAAAGAATAATCAAAAACTTTTAAATGCTTTTTAGTGGTTACAGAACAGTAAAGTCAGTTAAAAGGAACACGAATGGCGACTTCCCTGGTGGTCCAGTGGTTAACAACCCACCTTCCAATATAGGGGACGAGGATTCCATTCTTGGTTGGGGAACTAAGATCCCACATTCCGTGGGGTAACTAAACCCATGTGCCACAACTAGAGAAGCCTGTGCACTATAACAAAACCCAGCTCAATCAAAATTTAAAACAATATGTATTCTTTTTCAAATAAAGGAGTACCAGTGGTGTTAGTTCACGGAAAGTGAAAGTCACTCAGTGGTGTCTCTTTGTGACCCCATGGACTACACAGTCCATGGAATTCTCCAGGCCAGTATACTGGAGTGGGTAGCTTTTCCCTTCTCCAGGGGATCTTCTCAACCCAGATCTCCCGCATTGCAGGCAGATTCTTTACCGGCTGAGCCACAGGGGAAGCCCAAGAATACTGGAGTGGGCAGCCTATCCCTTCTCCAGGGAATCTTCCTGACCCAGGGATTGAACCAGGGTCTCCTACATTGCAGGTAGATTCTTTACTAACTGAGCTATCAGGAAAGCCCACTAGTTGGCAATGATTTGAAGTATGATGAACACACAACTTTCATAGCATTAAGAAAGTGATTCTTCTATTAACATGACTTTTCTAAGAGATGCTTGGGAAGTGAACCTCAACCAGTAACCTGGGGGAGACAGCACATGACAGACAGATAAGCCTGGGGTCTTCAAGACTTAAAAGTGTCAGCCAGTGGAGATCAGTCTTCTTGTTTAGTTTTTGTTTTTTTTTTTGGTTTTTGTTTGTTAATTTCTATGAGATCAGTTTTTTAAAATATCTATAGGACACAACTGAGCGACTTCACTTTCACTTTTCACTTTCATGCATTGGAGAAGGAAATGGCACCCACTCCAGTATTCTTGCCTGGAGAATCCCAGGGATAGAGGAGTCTGGAGGGGTGCCGTCTATGGGGTCTCACAGAGTCGGACACGACTGAAGCGACTTAGCAGCTTAGCAGCATCTATTTATTTATTTGGCCGCATGACATGTGGGATCATAGTTCGGCAACTGGGATTCAAACCCACGCACTCTGCAGTGGAAGGTCAAAGTCCTTACGAGTTCCCTATTTTTTATTAAGTTAGTTTTATTAAGTTAGTTAAGTTATGCTAATTAAGTTAGTTTAACTAATTTAGTTTCTAGTGTACTATGTAGTGACTGGATATTTGCATACATTATTAAATGAAATACATTATGAAATAATTATGAAATATACGTTATGAAATGATCACCAAGAAGTCTAGCAACTGTCTGTCTTCATACAAAGTTACTACATTATTTCTTATGCTGTAGATTACACCCCCATAACTTTTTTATAATTGGAGATTTGTCCCTCCTAATTCCTTTCACCTGTTTTGCACCCTTTCCCACCTGAGACCTGAGTCTTAGCTAGAAGGCTGAAGCTGTCCCAGGTGGCTTGGAGCCTTCCTAGATATGATCTTAAGGCCTCATGCAGCGAAGTCTGTCTCATCCGGACTTTTCTCCAGTTTCCTTCTGCCTATCAACCACATGTGGCTTGTGCTACCCTCTGCCTTCCTGGTTTCTGCCTGCCTGTTTGGTGGTGGCCCTGAGGCTTCCGCTGGAGATCTCCAGGGGCTTTCCAAGGGGTGCTAGCAATAAGCCAATGCAGGAGACTTAAGGGACATGAGTTCGATTCCTGGGTTGGGAAGATCCCCTGAAGGAGGGCATGTCAACACACTCCAGTATTCTTGCCTGGAGAATCCCACGGACAGAGGAGCCTGGCGGGCTACAGTCCATGGGGTTGCAAAGAGTTGAACACGCCTGAGTGACTAAGCACAGCAAAATGAGATCTCCAGTCCTCTGACTGGATCTCTGATTGGAGGCTTTGGTTCCAATATATATATCACCACAGTCTTAGATTTACATATGCTAATGTGTGACAGCCAACAGTTGTATAGCTACTTGTCTCAGGCAGTTTTGTAAGCACAAAGTTATGTTTCCTCAGACCAGTGCAGCAGTCCTAGATAGTTTATAAGATGCAGGTTGCAGAGCCCCAGCTTCAGTTTCTGACTCAATCTGTCCCGGGTGGAGCCCAATAATCTGCATTTCTAACAGGTTCAGATGCTGATCCAGGTGCCACACTTAGCGAACCTCTCTGTAGAGCATCAGATAGCCTGCAGGTGGGCTTGGTAGAAATGCTCTCGTGCAACATGGGAAGGGCGTTAGATAATGTTCTCTTTTCTCCTTTTTTTGATTGAGGTGTAGTTGATTGACTGGCTTCCGAGGTGGCGCTAGTGGTAAAGAATCTGCCGGCCAATGCAGGAGACACAAGAGATGCGAGTTCCACCCCTGGGTTGGGAAGATCCCCTGGAGTAGGAAATGGCGACCCACTCCAGTCTTCTTGCCTGGAGAAGTCCATGGGCAGAGGAGCCTGGTGGGCTACAGTCCATGGGGTCACCAAGAATTGAATACAACTGAGCAACACCACATAGCACAGCTGATTTGCAACATTGCCTTAGTGGATAATTTTTTCTTAATAGAAGAAAGGCTGAAAGGCACTCTTCCTCCTAGTTCTCTATGAGGTTTGACAGATGATACCATCTGAGAGTTGGAAAATCAGGTGGTTCTTGCAGGCCTTAGTAGCGGACTTCAAAACAGAGGAGGGGGCAAGGAGAAAGCACCAGCACTGGTGACTGCCGCTGTGTGCCAGGCACTGTACTGAGCACTTTGCCTCCATAATAATCTCATGGGCTCAACCACCCACCCAGTGTGGTTGGTGTTATGCTTCCATTTTGCAGATGAGGAAACCATGGGTTAGAGGGCAGAGGCTCTAGGGCAGAGCTTCCCAGTTGATCCGCTAGAATGAGTTGTGGATGCTGAGCTATTGATCTCAGACCCAGTGGGGCCAGGATGGAGGCTGAGGGGCCTGGAACACCATGCCAGTCACCACCTGGGAGAACGCATCCTCCTCCCCATGCTCTACCAGTTCAGTACAGGGAGCCCCGGCCACAGAACCGACCCTTGGTGAACCCAGATTTAGAGGCAGACCGTGCTCCTGTGACCTCCAACCCTCACAGCGCCGGAGGGCAGGGCAAGACTTAAGGGGGATCTTGGGAGCCTGCTCATGGCCAAAGGCAAAGAGAGTTCTGAGATGGAGCCTTTTCAGGATTGAGGCTGAGGCATGAAACTAGTAAAAACTTCTCAGGTAACTTTTTTGTAAGAAAAAGAAAGTTTTCTGATATTTGTGCACCACAGTCTTAGGGTACAACTAACAGAAAGAGGAGGGAAAGCGGTCCCAGGCCATCTCAGCTCCCCAAGGCTGCCATCAGCAAGGTCAGAAGATGGCCAGACCATGTCCTTGGTGAGCGGTGGAAGAATCAGAGATTTATGACCCATATTTTCTTGGTCTCTTGATTGGAGGGTTGGAGCTTCCTATGTTTTGTCTGCTGGCTGAATAGTTTGGTGTCTGTACAAGGCCCAGATGCCATAGGCAGACTCCAGCAGAACCAATGGCTACATATGTTGAAGGAAAGTTTGAGTTACTCTAATGATTTCTGGCTGCTGAGAGCATTTATTTTTTTTTCTTTTTTAACTGTACTTATAATCACTAAGACCCCAAACAGCCTTGGGTTTTAGAGCACAGGGTGTACTATTAGTTCTTTAGGCAACTCTGGACATATTCTGCCTTCAGAGGGGGGGCTAGTTCCTAGATTAGTTAATATATTAGGAGCTTCTAGCGCAAGCCAAAGGTTCCCATTGGTATGACTTCAGGACAACTGCTGCTTCTCTTCATTCCCATGGGAATGGCAACTTTCAGGGAGAAAGTCTCATGTCTTCACGAATGTTTGGGGAGACAGTTGGGGGAGTTCTGCAGCCTCTTTTTTTTGTTTTGAACATGATCTGTGATCTGCTGGTAACCTCTCTTTCCCTAGGAAGTTTCGTTCTTAAAACCTCCCACTAGCTCATGCTGTGGGGATGGAGGGCATGTTCCAGGGAGACTAATCATTCCTTGTGTTTGTGGAGGGCGATCCAGACTTTAGTACTACAGAGAACACTAAAAATTATTATTGCTTTTTTTTTTTGGAGGCTGCTCCTGCTTTTATAAATGAAGAATTGAGGCCTAGGGAAGTTAAATAGTTATCTAAAATGTCACAGCCAGCAAGAGGCAGGGTCAATGATGATAAATCCAGGGTCTCTGTCAGGACACTAGACTAATCTATTTATGGGTAGGGGATTCAGGCTCCATGAAGTCCATGGAGGGAAGCTCTTATTAAGTTCATTTGGTGTGTTACTTCTCTGCAGTCTTCGTATATAGGATTGGAGTGGGGAGGCAAGAACACACTCTGATGATAGTGTTGGGAGAACAGTCATAACTCCTATGTCCTCTCATGAGGTTGAAGTCTAGAAGGCTGTGGAAAGGTTCCCCTTCCCCATCTTTCTCCTAATTCAGAAACTAGATCAAGAAACCAAAGCGAATGGAACCAACATAAAATAGATACTCTTTCACTAGTCTAAATTAGTCCAGCTAAAGAAATATTTGAGAAAGATAATACCAGGGAGACTAAGACACATACATAATTAAAATTAAAAAATACATAGGGACTTCCCTGGTGGTCTAGTGGCTAAGACTCTGCCCTCCCAATATAGGGGTCCCAGGTTTGATCCCTTGTCAGGGAACTGGATCCCACCTGCTGCAACTAAGACCCAGTGCAGCCAAATAAATAAATAAATAGAAACAAATATTTAAAAATACATGAAGAATATAAAGATCGTGCCTGAATGACCTGATTTTTTCTAAGGTTATGCTTAGCTGAGAGGCAACAATATATACCAGATCTGGAAAAAGAAGGCTGCAAGACCTGTAAAGCTCTTGTTTTGCCCCATATATACCGGCCATAGGACTGGCACTGGTTACACAGATATATCCTAGGGAAGAGTGGAGAGGATTTTACAGCCTCCCATTAATGCATTCTGAAAGGATTTACAGGACATGTACCATGTGTCAGAGTTAGTATACTCACCACTGAAGCCTGTATGGCCCTGTCTCTCTGAGTTCTTGATCCAGCAGAGAGATGAGACTATAGGCTGGGGGGGGGGGGCGGCGCAGACACTGACAGTTCAGTCTGGGTTGAGGGTGATTAGGGTCACCACCTGAGCAAGGCCATTGTGCTCTCAGTCTACCTGCAGCCACCAAGGCTTAGTGCTGATAATAAATGGAATATTGCCTGCCATCTAGCAGCTGTCAGATTGCAGCCACTCCCTAAGGTGAGCCCTGAGAAAACTATGGATATGAAAATAGAGGATATTGGCTCCAGATAGCTGACTGAGGTGCATTTCAAAGGAATGATTTCAGTGCGCCCAGACTCTGGCATCTTCCCATACATAGAATGATGCTAAAGTCCTTAGCTTGAGATATCTGGTTTTCTTTGATTTACAATAATTTTTTGATATTCAGACTATTTGCCCTTTGTTTCAAAACTATATATCCTGGCTTACCTACCCCCCACCCCACCTCCTCAGAGCAGTTCTCTTAGGGTTACTTGAGATGCTACCTCTTGGGCTCGAAGCCCTAAAAATTCCCACCAAATATAACATAATTCAACTTTTAGGTTGTGAATTTATTTTTAGGTCGAAACTGACATGGTCTCAGAGGGATCACCCCATTTTAGGCAACTGGTCCTTTTGTGGATTTGTTCTTCCCTGTAAATGGATTTCAGATTCCTAAAGAAGTTCAGCTGGGTGACAGAAGTCAGTAGACTTTACAGCGACATCTGCTGCCACACTCATAATTCTAGACATTGCTTCAGGGATCACATTTTCATAGTCAAATGTCAGTAGATCTGGTCTGATATCTGAAGATGAATTTGAAATCAATAGCAGTCTATTATTCACTCTTAGAAGTGTGGTTTTAGGCACTGTTAACTAAAAGGAGTTGCTTAAAGCAATCTCCATCCAAAATCTCTTTAATAAAAGCATCTGACATTTATCGATCACTTACTTTGTGATACACTGTGTGTGTGTGTGTGTGTCTGTGTGTGTTAGCACATTGAATCCTCCCCACAACCCATGGATGGGTCCTATTATTATCTTCAATTTGTGGGTGAATAAATGAAGCTGAGAGTAAATGATTAGCCCAAGATCACACAAGGGGACGGTGGCTTAGTAGGGATTTGTAACTCCTATACCCATGCTTTGAATCCAAGCAGCTTAATCACTGCATTAAACTGAATCTTTACCTGAAATAATGCAATACCCAAGGCANTATTATCTTCAATTTGTGGGTGAATAAATGAAGCTGAGAGTAAATGATTAGCCCAAGATCACACAAGGGGACGGTGGCTTAGTAGGGATTTGTAACTCCTATACCCATGCTTTGAATCCAAGCAGCTTAATCACTGCATTAAACTGAATCTTTACCTGAAATAATGCAATACCCAAGGCAATTTTCTATTTCAGGCCTTTTGAAGATGTGGGAAGGGCTCCTTAATCGTGGAGAAGTGGATAGTTTGAGGAAATTATGTTTAGGGTAATATTGATAATTCTCACATATCCTTTTATTCAAAAGATGACTTTATTTACAAAGACTCTTAATGAGGGGAAGGCATTCATCCCTAATACCCAAGGAGAGAGGACCACAGGCTAAACGCCTGTGCCTCTGCGTGGTGGCAGCAGCAGTGACCTGGAGAAGGGTTTCCCCATCTGTGCAGAGGGAGGGGTAGTTGTATTTTCCCATTAGGATTCTGGTGAGGCTCAGATGAGATGATGTCTGTCAAGTTTCTAGCACTGTGCTCAACAATTAACACTGTTACTTAAGGTTTTGGAGGGAGAGAGAAGTAGTTTGACTAAATAATCCAATATTTTTAAAAATTAATTTATTTTTTGGTTGCATGGTGCAGCATGCTGGATCTTAGATCCCCATTCAGGGATCAAACTGTGCCCCCTGCATTGGGAGCACAGGGTCTTAACCCCTGGATTGCCAGGGACATCCTCGCAAGTTTTTTTTTTTATTAAGATAAGTGGGCATGGTAGGACTAGAACGAAAACATTGCATATATTTTAAAAGAGACAGATCAAACATCAAAGATGTGTGAGGCCAGTTATGAGGCCTCTTCAGGATCTGCCTCAGACATCTCTCTGTTGGGACTGTTTCAAAGATAGTGGCTGTGTTGCTAGGCCCTCACAAGTCCTTTCCTCTTTGTTGCCTCCAGCACCCAGAAAAGGGGCCCCCCTATGACTTCCCTTGAGATGTAAATGATGCCTCTGGGAAGAGGGTTTAAGTGGCCCATTTCAAGTTTATTGTTTTTCCCCCAAACTCCCTTGTGTCTACTGAACTCAGAAAGGCTGTGGGGAGGGTTGGTCTTCTAGGTACCATCTAGAAGGGGAATGCAGTGGGGCCAAGGGGTGCTTTCTATGAAGCATGGCAAGCCCAAGGAATCTTGATAACTTCCCTTCTGCATTGCCTAACCCCTTTCTGCCTCCCTTAGAGATTAGAAGTAAGACCCATCCACCACCCTTGTGAAGGAAGCTGACCTAATACCATTATTTCCTGTTTTCATCTCTGAGGCCAGGAAAGGTTGTACTATTCCTCACAATCACACAAAAAGTTCGGAGGTAACCTAGAGGTTCGAGCACATGTCTTCCTGATCTTGGGTGGCCTTGGCCTGAAGTGGCTCGAAGCAGGATTTCCTAACCACCAGACCAGTAGCCAATGACAAGGCCCTGGCCTTTAGGGCTTTGCAGAAAAATGAATTTCCACAAAGAAATGGGACATAGTGGAACAAGTAACGTGTTTATTACAGGGAAAAGGAGTACATGTGGATGGACACACGGGCAGGCTCAGAGAGAGTCGTGATCTTGTGGTAGTTTGAGTCACTTATATGGGGCATTTCTTTGGGGTTTCCTTTGGCCAATCATCTTGCTTTGTCTGGTTCTGAGTCTATATTTAGTTTATCTGAAGGCCCTTCCATGTGTGTGCATGTATCTCTTAGCCAAGATGGATTCTAACAAAGAGGCCTATCGGTAGGTTGACATCCCTCCTCTTTTCACCTCCAAAGAGCTTTCCTGCACGTGCAGAGTTTGGGAGGCCTCCTTGGCTTTGAGAATGAGACAAATGTGGTCTCTTATTGGGGCAGGGCTCACCTCTCATCTATCTTGCAGTATCTGTCCACAAACACCTGCAGCTCAGCCCAAGACCCATCTATCTCCTGTGTTATCCCAGTGTTTATTCTTGTATACTTTCCACCCATGGACCACTTGCATCTCAACAAGGGCCTTTCTGGAGGTCGAGGTTGGGAGACCCAGATGCAGAGCTAAGGGACTGGTGCTCCAATCCCAGCTCCACCGGTGAAGCTAGAGGGGCCATGGAACGTTTCACGTCCCTGTTAAAACTTTAGTCCCACCCTTGTAAATGGAGGGATTAAATGAGATGATCTCTGCAAAGGCTGAGCACAGGGCCTGGTGATGGGAAAACCCTCAAAAAATGTTGGCTCATCACATTCCTTCTAAGTAATTCAAAGGAGTACATTTAGAAATTTAAGGGCAGAAGCCTGCCAGTTTTTTGCATTCATATCTAGACAACGACGACCTTCTTACCTCATTCAGAAGTTGCATAGAGGGACTTCCCTGGTGATGGTACAGTTAAGAATCCACCTGCCGATGTAGGGAACATGGGTTCATTTCCTGGTCTGGGAAGATTCCACATACCATGGAGCAACTGAGACCATGCTGTGACTACTAAGCCCAAGCACCTAGAACCTGTGCTCCACAACAAAAGAGGCCACCACAATGAGAAGCCCCTGCACTGCAACTGGAGAGGAGTCCACACTCACTGCAACTAGAAAAAATCTATGCAAAGCAGCAAAGACCCAGTGCAGCCACAGATAAGAAATCAATTGGTTCAATTTTTTTAAAAGTTGCATGGAACTGTCCTTTTCACCAAGAAAAGGGAAATTGGCTATATAGCAGCCTTGAGCCCTCATAAGTAAGATTCCCATGTTGAAGAATTACTGGAGTCAATTGTGGTGTGGGGTTCCACACACGGGTCATCTCACTGAAGAACGAGTTTGTAGGGAAGTAGTTCATTTACCTGGTGGATCCAAAGGAGCAAAAAATTCTCCTTGCCTACCATTCCTGGGAAGGATGTCTGCCCCAGGGATCCAGGAGGAGACTGTTAAAGAAAAACAAAACAAAACAAAACACTTCAGTGGTGCTTAAATTTGGTGAGACAGACTTTCTTCAGTTCCACCATGACAGTTATAGGGACCATTGAAATGGGGTTTATAGTTGGGGAGAGAGATTGGGCTCAACTCAAAATACAGCATGGGCAAATGGGAATTTACAGCCAGGGAGCAGAATGGAGGTCAGTGGATGAAAATTTACTAATGGGAAGCATCAAGGGTGATGGGGATTTTGGCTAAATGACCTCATAGGATTCTTGCTGAAAATAGACCAGGGTGACCAGGCATCACCTGGGGATGGTAGAAGATGAGGGGCCCCATAAGATGTTGAGCGTGGGGAGGGTTCTGGTTAAACTTGACTTAGCAGGGTTCCTGCCAAAACTGGATGTTACAAGGAAGTGCACAGTTCAGGATCGTGACTAAGGCGCAGACAAGCACAGAATCTTTGTCTAGGTTGTAGCTTTCACATTCCCCAGTGCCCGCCAGCTATTGGGCTTCCTGGATGTCACTAACTTTTGTTGGTAAAGGAAGTCATTGTCCTGGAGAGAGTATAGGACAGGTTTACAAACACCCAGATATGTGTGGGGGAGGAGAAGCCTCCTGTACAGTAGGGAGTCCTTGTTTCACTGAGAGAGTTTACACTCCAGGTGTAAATGAAACCCAGTGAAGAGAAAAATCTGTGATTGGCTAAAGGGGCAGCTTGCACCTGACCCATGTAGCCCGGAACATCACTTGGATTTCCTCGAGGAGGCTGAAAACAGTTGCTGTCCATTATTTCTTTTGTCATGAAACCCTCTAGAGAAAGAGAGGGTTGAATTTTCATTAGCCCTCAAACCCCTTACCAGGATGAGATTCTGTACCTGGAGATGCCAGGTGCCCAGGCTCAGGTGTGCTGAGTATACAGGCTCAGGGAGGCTGTCTTGCATCCCCAGCCTGCCTAGGCTTTCCTTTTACTGGCAGGACAAATGGATAGAACACCACCTGGTTTCTCCTATTAACAATTTCATTTATTATCCAAGAGATGAGTGATGGTCTCTAGTTATAAGAGGCTGATTTGGGAGAAAACCTGGGATGGAGGATCCCAGTTTAACTCTTTTCTGACCAGCACACACTTAACAGGAAGCCAAGATCCTACCCTGTCTTCCACCCCCCCTCCTTTTCCGGCTCAGGCTAGTTGGAGGAAGAAGTCTACAAAGCCAGATTATTTTTAGCCTTTGAGGCGAGGCTGATCCACCCTTCCCCTCCCCCTTTCCTTTGAAATGTAGTCCTTTTCTTGTTTTCAGCCCAGCTAGGGAGAGTTCTCTCCCAAACCTGTCCTTGTGCAAAGAGAGCTCAAAGCTGCGCCATCAGCAGGAAGTCCAGGACCCTGGGAATTCTGAGGTACAGCTGACCCACCAGTAGGAAGCTTTTAAAGGAACTGAAGTAACCGTGCTTCTGGCGGTTAGGATTTAAGTCATAAGTCAGTTTGAACATCAAAGCTGTTTAGGCAGCACCCCATAGAATATTTGGAGGGGAGAGAGAGACAGAAAGAGACAGAGAGGAGAAAGAGAGAGAGAGACAGAGAGACAAAAGAATCGGCATGGAAGGATTGATTACTCAGGTTAACACAGAAATATCATTTCTATGATAAAAAAAGAATGCCCCACACCACAGTTTCAGTTACTTAAAAAAGAAGGAAGTATGTCCTTAAAAAATTATTAAGAAATATTTCAAACATATGAAAAGTGCAGAGTATATTGTAACTCATGAATATGAACTCCTAATATCCTGACATCATTTAGGACCATTGACATTTTAAAAAAGTTTTAAGCAATAAAAAATTTATAAATAGCAATTGCCCTCTTATGCTCACCCCTTACTTCCCCACCCCATCTGAGGGGCTGTGTATCTCTCTAGTCCACAAGAGTTCCAAAGTAGTTCCAAAGCAGTAAAAGAAAAGGAAACTTGTAAATTAGCCATTGCTTTTAGAAAACATGGGCTTCCCTGGTGGCTTGGATGGTAAAGAATCTGCCTGCAATGCAGGAGACCTGGATTCCATCCCTAGGTTGGGAAGATCCCCTGGGAAAGGAAATGGTAACCTTAAAAAGTTCCTCTTCTGTAGGGCAGCAACACCACCCTCGTCTAGGTTCTGGGATGGGTCTGGAATGGGCCTCAACAATGACAGCAGGGAAACCCAGGACCCCAAGGAGTGAGGTGTCTGTAGCTGCCCCTGTGTACAGGCAGGGGCAGAAGTTGGGAAGGAAGGACGTGACTCTCTCTGGTGCCCCAGCCCCAATCCCTCCGAACTGGGGACCCTGGCATAGATGGGCTGCTGCCTGCACGCTGGTTGCGACTGCCTCCGTGAGTGAACGAGTGAACACTCAAACCCTGCCCACAGTACAGTCCGGGCCCTGAACTCCATCCTACTCGATCTTAATCAATAAAAACTTCTTTAGAGGGGATTCATCTTGTTAAGGGCTTCCTTTGTGGCTCAGATGGTAAAGAATCTGCCTGCAGTGCGGGAGGCCTGGGTTGGATCCCTGGGTGGGGAAGATCCCATGGAGAAGGGCATGGTAACCCTCTCTAGTATTTTTGCCTGGAGAATCCCCATGGACAGAGGAGCCTGGCGGGCTACAGTCCATGGGGTCGCAAAGAGTAACTAAGCAACTAAGCACAGCACATCTTGTTACTTAATGTAGTGAATGGAGTGATCTATAGAACTTCCTCACTAAGGAAAATCTTTTTAAAATTTTTTAGCCATGCTGTGTGGCANTGGACAGAGGAGCCTGGCGGGCTACAGTCCATGGGGTCGCAAAGAGTAACTAAGCAACTAAGCACAGCACATCTTGTTACTTAATGTAGTGAATGGAGTGATCTATAGAACTTCCTCACTAAGGAAAATCTTTTTAAAATTTTTTAGCCACGCTGTGTGGCATGTGGGATTTTAGTTCCCCAACTAGGGGTCGAACCTGTGACTCTGCAGTGGAAGTGTAGAGTCTTCAGTACTGGACTGCTAGGAAAATCTACTAAGGTTCTTTAAAAGAGTTTAATTGGGCAGTAGGGGTTTCATTAATACACAATAGAAAGTTTTAGCTAGGAGGGTCTCTTCTCTTTCTCTCTCTTTCTCACACACACAGCAAAGAAAGAAAAGTATTAGAACCTGAAGTCAAACAATGCTTGTGTGCTTCAGTCGTGTCTGATTCTTTGTGACACTATGGGCTATAGCCTGCCAGGTTCCTCTGCCCATGGAATTCTCTAGGCAAGAATACTGGAGTGGTTTGCCGTTCCCAAACCCAGGGGCAAGAGCCCACACATCTTCCACCTGCCATAGTTTTTATGAACTCACTGGCTCTGCTGAGGGACACAGCCAGTGGCTGCAGGAGAGAGGTTTTAAAACCCCCAGAGACGCCAGCTTTTTGGTTGGGATTCAAAGCCAGGTTTCAGTAACACCAAATTCTAACCCTCGCTTCCCAGTGTTCTAAGGGACGGCATCAATTTTTCCCCAGGAGTCCAGGCTGGACAGAGGGTAAGTGGTGGGAGGCCTGGGGTGGTGAAGAGCTATCTGGACCCAGCAGAAAGGGGCTTTATGCAGTGACTCTTGGCTGAAAGGTCATCACGAGATGGGATGCTGAGTGGGTGTCAGGCTGTGTGTTTACTCACTGAATCCTTGTTACAAACCCGTGAAATAGGAGGTATTGAACTCTCATGTACAGATGAGGAAACTGAGACCCAGAAAGTTTAAGTAACTTTCCAAGGTCACACAAAAGAAAATGGTGGACCTGAGGTTCTTTCTCAGGCTGAGGACTCCACACTTCACGTCTTTTTATTTTTTTAGAAGTTGGGGTTGCAAAAGAGTCAGACGTGACTTAGTGACTAAACAACAATAATCTACATACAGTAAAATTTACCCTTTTTAGTGGTGTAAATTCTATGAGCAGTTTACAACTGTATGCAGCAAAGGCATACAGTTGTAAAACTACCACCACAGCCAACATTTAGAGTGGCTAAATCACCCTCAAACATTCCCTGGCCCCCCTTGTAGTCAATCCCCTCCTTCCATTCACCAGTAGCTCTGGGCATTTTTTTTTCTGTCCATTTTGCCTTTTCCAGAATAAATGGAACCGTATAGTCTTTTGAAATTGGCTTGTTTGACTTAGCAAAGTGCATGTGAGATTACTTCTTTTATTGCTGCATACACTTGCTGTTGGTTCCTTTTTTTTTTTTTTTTGAATAAGTACTATTATCAGTACATTGTATGGATGTACCACGTTGGTTTCCATTCACTAGTTGAAGAATATTTGGGGTTCCCAGTTTGGGGGTTTAGGAATAAAGATGCAGAAACATATGTGTACAGGTTTTCTTGTGAGTGGAAATTTTCATTTCTCTTGAGTAAACTCTTAGGAGTGGGATTTGCACAGCTCATGATTCTAGACAGACTCCAAGATGCTCTAGGACTTGATATCCAGGCTCCTGGAGATGTAATAGCCCCTGCTGCAGGGGAGACGGCAGGGAGCAAAAATTTTCTTTTGATCATACCTTCCAAGAACCTCTAAAATATTTTTTTTTTGTTTTAGTCTTTATACTTTTTTATATGGAAAAATGATAATGTTATAATCACAACAAAGTCTTAAGATTAAAATGTGACTTTTAGATCTGTGATGAGTATGGAAAACTAAATGCTATTCTTTTTTTCTTCACTATTTGTAATCTTGTTTCTCATATCCCAGACAAAACTCAACCTCCCTCCCTGCCCATGACATACACATTTCTAGATGTTTCCTATGTCGTTTCGAAAGGCATTATGGTCAGATTCAGGTATCAGATGGAAGATATAGATGAGGTTTTCCTTCCCTCCTTGCTTGAGAATTCTGCTTTCTCCTTTCAAGTTTATTTTAACTCTGTTCCCCTTCTCCCCCACTTCTCTACCCTCCTCCCTAGTTCTCATGCATCATCTGCCTCAGAAGAGAGGCTAGATTCTTAATCGAAGCCTCTTTGCAATATTTGGTTAAAAATCTCTGGCTCAAGTTGAGGACACTGAGATGTCAGGCAAACCGTGTCACCCCACGTTGTGTCCCGATGTGTGTACGTAAGAAGTGTGTGAAGCATCCCACGTCTAATGAAACCACTCTTCCCATTTTTACATGGTGAGTCAGTGGCCCTCCCACAAGATGGGTTCCAGTGAACTGACAAAATGAAACTTGGTGAGAAGAATTCACTTGCCATGCCTTCTCCGTGTGGGTAGATGGATCATTCTCTCCTTCTTCTGGCTGGGTGTGCCAAGAACCTGTCTCAGAGTTAATGCCTGCTTGGTTATGATAGAAAGGTTCACGTTTGAGAAAGACGTGAGCAAGGATGGAGGAAACCCACTCCGCTGTGCCCTAGGGAGCCATTTTCAGAAGTCCAGTGATATCTTGGAAGGTTCCTGAGCGCCTGAGCCTAGGTTCTTCCAAAAGCAGAAGTAAAGTGAAAGTAGCTCAGTCATGTCCGACTCTTTGAGACCCCATGGACTATACAGTATATGGAATTCTCCAGGCCAGAATACTGGAGTGGGTAGCCTTTCCCTTCTCCAGGGGATCTTCCCAACCCAAGGATCAAACCCAGGTCTCCCAGATTGCAGGTAGATTCTTTACTAGCTGAGCCACCAGGGAAGCTCAAGAATACTAGGGTGGGTAGACTATCCCTTCTCAAGCGTATTTTCCCGACCCAGAAATTGAACTGGGGTCTCCTGTATTGCAGGCAGTTTCTTTACCAAGTGAGCTACCAGGGAAGCCCTTCCAAAAGCAGAGCTTGACGGGAATGCTTATGTGTGAGTTCTCTGAGAGAGAAACAGAAGGTGGGAGAGGCAGCTAAGGAATGAGTTACGGAATTGGCTGTCTCCTGAGAGGCTTTGTGAAATACAAGACAGGAACATCGGGGGTGGGGGAAGAGAGGATGAAGAAACAGGTATCTTCTGCTCCCACGTGCTAGAGGGCAACCCACGAACCTCCATACCGCCACCCTCCCCTGGTCTGTGGCAGCATGTGGGGAAAGCCATCCCTGCATAGGCCTGTAGGCTGCACAATGTCGCTTCAGCCACTGCCGGAGTTGGTTGAGCTTCAGGCTCTTGCTGAGTAAACAGCAAAGCTGTTTGGAACTTCCTGCGACCTAGATCCAGCCTTTGTCTTCCTAGCACCCTGGCTGTAAACCTCTAGTTACCCCCACAAGCTGGCAGGAAGGGTGGCCATGGAATTTCTGTCTGGGAGAGGCCTGGGGGCAGCCATCTGGTAGGTCTTGAAACCGTGTTTCCAGAGCACATGTTGCTTTTACTTAGACTGTATGTTTATTGGGGGTGGTTGTAGGATAGCTGGGAAGGGGGGTCTGAGCTCTGGACACCGCTGCCAGGGTGAGGTTTTTTTGAGTGAGTTCTGCCTGTGTTCTTAGAGCCTGCAAGGCTTTTCGTGCCCAACCTCTTCACAGACCTGTGCAGAGTACTTGCTTGGCTGAGCTTTTCCCTTTCTCGTCCAGTGTGCCCATCTGCCCTGCCCACTCCCTCACTGGGGAGAAGGTGAGGGCGAGCAAAGGAGAAACTCTCCCCGAGTACAGTTGGGAGCTGCAGATGGGGTGCTGATTGCCAAGCCTTCAGGGAAATATCTTCAACCCCCAGAGTTCGTGACTCCCAGGTTCCAGGCGGTGTGGTCCAAGCACAACAGTGAGAGCTGGGGGTGAGGCAGTGTCCTCCGGTGCCAAGCATTTGCCGCAGGGAGCTGTGGCAGGCACATGCGTCATCATTCTCAGTCACCCTTCAGACCTGAAGGAAAGGCGACCTCTGTATTTGTGATCTGTGATCCTCTGTGCGTGTCTTGACTTGAAAAGCAATTGTGAACTACCATGCGTCTAATGTCCTCAGGGATTGTCTCTGTAACCTCGGTTTTGCTTCTGGCAAACATCTTGNTCTCTTTCTCTTGACCCTACCCCTCTTTTGCTCTAGATGTACTCTGGCTAATGTAAATATAGGCCCTCCATCTCCCCTTTGGTTCCTATTAGAGGTACCGAGTCCAAACTCAATCTCTAGGCCACACAGTTGCCAGGCCAACAAATCCAAGCAAGGTGTGGAGGCATGGAATACTACTTTAGTAGAAAAGCTGGCTGACTGAGAAGATGGCAGACTAGTGTCTCAAAATACCCATTTATCAAGGCCAGGATGCCAGGCTCTTTTGTAGAACAGAGATGGAGGTGGGGGGCAATGAGGAAATAAAGTAAAAAGGCAGAATGCAGAGGGGCAGGCAGTGCAGAAGCAAAGTAAAAAGGGGCAATCAGACTTGCAAAGCAGCTCCAGGAACTGCCAGCTTCTGAAAGGAATGTGTTAATCTCTTCTCTCCTGTAGGTAATCACAGATATGCAGAGTCAGATTATCTCCCTATGAGCTGAGCAAAGACAATTAAGTCCAGCAGTCAGGCAGAAGAGCTGGGTTTCCTGAGGCACCACATTCTATATGATTATAATTACAACAGCACCAAAAACCAAGTCAAGAACAGTTCCAACATGGAATCAGAATTGGATCTTCTCTGCAACTTTAGCATGGTATATCATGTCTGTCCTTTTACTTTTAATCTGTGAGTAGGAAGGTACTCTGGAAAAGGAAATGACAACCTGCTCCAGTATTCTTCCCTGGAAAATTCCATTCACAGAGAATGCTGGTATGCTACATTCCATGGCGTTGCCAAAGAATTGGACATGGGAGCATGTGTACTCAGTACAGGACATCATACTAAAATTTTTTATTTTTTAGTTTGTTTTGCTTTACAATACTGTACTCATTTTGCCATACATTGACATAAATAAGCCATAAGTGTACCTGAGTTCCCAATCCAGACCCCCCCTTCCCCCTCCCTCCCCACACCATCCCTCCAGATCATTCCCGCCCATCAGTCCCAAGCCTTCTACATTGAACCTAGAC
>SJYA01001797.1:2259718-2316207 GCA_006410615.1 Neotragus moschatus
TTACCCAACCTGAGCCCACTGCCCATAGCCAATCAGCCCTCAGATTACCTAACCTAGCCCCACTGTACACGAGCCAATCGGCCCCTAGGCTAAACCTTCTGACTTTACGTCCAGGAGCTTGTGATTTACCTTGGAAGTAAAAAAAACAATCAAGAATCTACACACAAATCCTATGGATGGAAGTAACCAACCAGTTATCTGTCAACTTGAACACCCCCTTAAGTAACCAATCAGTTGTCCTCCTGCCTGAACACCCCTTTTGTATCCTTTTACCTGAATAATTCCCTATAAAAGTAGTGTAACCCAAAACTCGGGGCTCCCTCCCTATAGCGACTGCATCGGTGCCAGTGGGAGCCCTAGCTCGAGCTAGCAATAAACCCCTTTATGCTTTTGCATTGCCATGGATGTCTTATTTCTCTCAGTTTTGGGGACTCGGACCTCGGGCGTAACATTTTTGTAAATGATAATTTATTGAAACATAACCACATCCATTTCTTTGTTTTGACTGTGGCTACTTTTATGCTACAGCAAAACAGTTATGTAGTTGCAGCAAAGACTCCATAACTGGCAAAGGTAAACTATTTACCCTCTAGCCCTTTAAGAAGAGGTTTGCTGGTCTTTGGTTTACATCATTTACAGCTAATGTGAGAAGGCAGTGGTAACCCACTCCAGTACCCTTGCCTGGAAAATCCCATGGGTGCAGTCCACGGAGTTGCTAAGAGTTGGACACGACTGAGTGACTTCACTTCCACTTTTCAGTTTCACGCATTGGAGAAGGAAATGGCAACCCATTCCAGTGTTCTTGCCTGGAGAATCCCAGGGACGGGGGAGCCTGGTGGGCTGCCGTGTATGGGGTCGCACAGAGTCAGACACGACTGAAGTGACTTCGCAGCAGCAGCAGCAGCAGCATTGATCAATAAGGCTGATTTACATCTACCTTGCTGGTGTCTAATGTGTCCTTTCTTCCCCTTTTCTCACTTGCTGCTGTCTTATGGACAAGTGAAAACTTTTTATAGCTTCACCTTATTTCCTTTATTCACTTAGTAGTTACTAGTTCTTTTTGTGTTATTTTACTTTAGTTTATACTGTGTATCTTTATCACAGTCTACCTTCAACAAGACACTATTTTATACTCAATGTAAGAACTTTGACAACATACCTTCATTCCCCTTTCCTGGCCCTTTTGATATTGTTGTCATGTATTTCACCAGGACATATGTTATAAAACCAGAAATGTTTGTATTGTATTATTTTTGTTTGAAGCAAGGTGATTCTCTTTTGAAGAGAGCTAAATAGCGAGGTAAAAGTTTTATATAATTTCCCAATGTAGTTTTCACTTCTGGTGCTCTGCTCTCTTTGTGTAGAACCAGACCTCCTGTGGTACCATTTTCTTTTGGCTTCATGGACTGACTTCCTTTGCTTTTCTTTCACATTTCTTTTATATGGATCTACTGGTAACAAATTCTTTGACCTTTAGCATAGTTCAGTTCAGTTGCTCAGTCATGTCTGACTCTTTGCAACCCCATGAATTGCAGCATGCCAGGCCTCCCTGTCCATCACCAACTCCCGGAATTCACCCAAATTCATGTCCATCGAGTCAGTAATGCCTTCCAGCCATCTCATCCTTTGTTGTGCCCTTCTCCTCCTGCCCCCNCACTCAGTCATGTCTGACTCTTTACGACCCCATGAATTGCAGCATGCCAGGCCTCCCTGTCCATCACCAACTCCCAGAATTCACCCAAACTCATGTCCATCGAGTCAGTGATGACTTCCAGCCATCTCATCCTTTGTCGTGCCCTTCTCCTCCTGCCCCCAATCCCTCCAGCATCAGAGTCTTTTCCAATGAGTCAACTCTTCGCATGAGGTGGCCAAAGTATTGGAGTTTCAGCTTTAGCATCAGTCCTTCCAATGAACACCCAGGACTGATCTCCTTTAGGATGGACTGGTTGGATCTCCTTGCAGTCCAAGGGACTCTCAAGAGTCTTCTCCAACACCACAGTTCAAAAGCATCAATTCTTCAGCACTCAAAGTTCAGTTATTCACAAACCATTGTGCCCAAACCTCCTGGAGTTATTAATGTGATTCTTAATAAGGGATTTCTCATACTTTTCCTTTTAAAAATATTTTGTTTCCACTGCCCAAATCCTGTTTACAAAACATTGCCTTAGTCACCAAAAATTTTTGTAAGAGAAAGCGCAAAGCATTTCAGTGTTTTTAATGAATATGAATATAATAAATCAATAATGTGATTTTTAAATTTTTATCCAAGTAAAAGCCACAATTCTGTTATTTGNACTGGTTGGATCTCCTTGCAGTCCACGGGACTCTCAAGAGTCTTCTCCAACACCACAGTTCAAAAGTATTAATTCTTTGGCGCCCAGCTTTCTCCAACAAAGGTCTGTCTAGTCAAGAACCTGTTAGGCAAGGTGAAAAGTGAGATATATGAAAGGGTCACCAGACTACTGTTGCACTGGAACTTATATCAGGTAATCTACTCTTTGAACATGGGGTCATCTGTGTTGTCCATGATTATAAGAAGGCTCTTCGTGTCTTACAAAGCAGATTTCAGGCTCCTTGAGGCTAGGGCCATGGCTTCTTTTTCCTCCTACAGAAACATATATAGTGTTGAGTGAGTCATATCTATTACCATGTGGAGGGCTCTCTCTGGACTAGGCTCTTGTTGAGATCTTTTAGATATATTTTATTTTTATTAAAAAATTTTAAAAGCCCACTGAATTGTACATTTTTTATTTTTTAAGCTTAATGAATTATTTATTTTTGCCTGCACCAGGTCTTAGGTGTGGCCCCATGGTATGTGGGATCCTAGTTTCCAGACCAGGGAATGAACCCCTGTGCCCTGCATTGAAAGGTGTACTCTCAACCACTGGACCACTGGGGAAGTAGGCTCGTTGAAGGTAGAAAGTTAGTCTCTCAGTCCTGTCTGACACTTTGCAATCCCATGGGCTATAACCCACCAGACTCCTCTGTCCATGGAATTCAGGGAAGAATACTGGAGTGGGTTGCCATTTCCTATTCCAGGGGATCTTCCCGACCCAGGGATCGAACCTGGGTCCCCTGCATTGCAGGCAGATTCTTTACCAGAGGATAAGACTTCTTTTCCCTCCTACAGCAACATGTATAGTGTCAAGCAAGCCTTATCTATAACCTTGCATGAAGGCTCTCCCTAGACTAGGTTCTGTGTTGAGATCTTTTAGTTGTATTTTTAGATAGATTGTATGTGATCTTTCTGAAGAAGGTAATAGCAACCCACTCCAGTATTCTTGACTGGAGAATTTCATGGACAAAGCAGCCTGGTAGGCTACAGTCTGTGGGGTCCCAAAGAGTTGGACACGACTGAGCAACTATCACTATGTGATCTTTAAAACAACTCTATGACACAAATAATAGGGTTATTTAAATCTTCCAGTGAGAAAACGGAGGCACAGAACAGTTAAAGAGCTGGCAAGCGGCCTCTCAGCTGGTGAGTGGTGGAGTCAGAACTTGAACCTCAAATAATCTACCTTCACAGCCTGTATTCTTAGCTGCTGTGCTGAAGCTCTGGAAACATGCTAACTGGTTGCTAAATTCATCTAGGGTCTAAAGTAGAGAACTTGGTGTTGCATTTAAGAGAAGGCATGAGGTGAGGTACTGCAGAGCCTAGAGTCGTGAGAAGGAGGCTTTGGGCTCTTATCATGGTCCTGGGGCTGGCGGGGTGGGGAGGGGGTGTTTCTGTCGATTGGCATTTTCCTGNGAAGCTCTGGAAACATGCTAACTGGTTGCTAAATTCATCTAGGGTCTAAAGTAGAGAACTTGGTGTTGCATTTAAGAGAAGGCATGAGGTGAGGTACTGCAGAGCCTAGAGTCGTGAGAAGGAGGCTTTGGGCTCTTATCATGGTCCTGGGGCTGGCGGGGTGGGGAGGGGGTGTTTCTGTCGATTGGCATTTTCCTGGTCCTGCACTATGAGAACTGGGAATACTTTCTCTCGTTTGGAAACAATCAATTAAAGATCCCTGGACTTCCCTGCTGGTACAGTGGAGAAGAATCTGCCTGCCAATGCAGGGAATATGGGTTTGATCCCTGGTCCGGGAATGTTCCATATGCCACGGAGCCACTAAGCCTATACTACACCACAAATACTGATATGGCCAAGGGGAATAAACACCCCAACTCCTCTCTCTCGCACCCGCTCATTTCGGGCCACTCACATAAGTTTCACCCAACCAGATGCCAGAGAGCAGGAGAGCCAGCTCATGTATTTATAGCAGTCAGCAATCTGAACACAGACTAGAGAGAGGGGCTGGGCAGTCAAATGGAGAACACCCAGTGCCTGTGTGCACAGGAGTGAGTAGAAGCTGCTCTAAAAATAACCAAGAGGCTCTCAGCGGGGAAGTATCTAAATGAACGGCGACACATCCACTCTAGGGAACATGGTGCAGCAATCACAAGGATGGACAAGATCAATAAATATTGGTGTGGATGGATCACTGAGATGTATCCTTGAATGATGAAGCAGATTGCAGAAAGATCCTGGAGTGGATGGTGTGTTTATCTCTCTCTCTCGCACACACACATACACACACACCTCGATAAATCTATTAAATGCTCTAAGTCTACTGCTTATTATAGTGTATAGTGCATATGCCTACCCACATGCATAAGGTCTGGAATGGACTTCCCTGGTGGCTCAGATGGTAAAGCGTCTGCCTACAAGGAAGATCTCCTGGAGAAGGAAGTGGCAACCCACTCTAGTATTCATGCCTGGAAAAACCCATGGACTGAGGAACCTGATAGGCTACAGTCCAAATGATAATAGTAGACTGCACCAGGGTGGTAGGAAGAGGTTAGGGGGGTCAATGGGGACTTTAGTTGGGGTAGACACTGGTGGTGGCCATTTTCTACCCTCTTCCATTCTTTCATGCTAACAATTCACATTTTGTTCAAGTATTAAAGGGCAACACCGTACTCCGGGAAGGCAAGTCCAGGCATGGCTGATCTAAGTCAAGTACACTTAGACCAGTTCTCTTTCCTTGTGACCTATTTAGTGGTAGGCATGGAGAAGGAAATGGCGACCCATTCCAGTACACTTGCTTGGAAAATCCCATGGACGGAGGAGCCTAGTAAGCTATATAGTCCATGGGTCGCAAAGAGTTGGACATGACTGAGCGACTTCATTTCACTTCATGTTACCTAGTCTACTGGTGACTTCTACAAGTACTTTTTTCTCTAATAACAAAGAGAAAATATAGTAGACAAAGAGTCTGCTTCTGCACTTCCTTTCTGTCTTAGAGTGGTGGTGTTTGAAAATGTGATGCTTGGAGCTATGGCAACCCTCTTATGACCATTTCCAAAGACTTGGAAAATGGTGGAGTTCATTCTGGCATACTGACACCTCGGTTTCAAAGCAGATATTTTTCTTCTTCAAACTTCTTGTGAACTGAGATATTTAAATGCCTTTATTGCTTAACCTACTGTTAGGCAGGCATTCTAATACAATTAAATACATCCTAACTAAGGCAGTGGGCTTCCCAGGTGGCTCAGTGGTAAAAAATCCATCTATCCTTGCAGGAGGTGCAAAAGACACAGGCTCAGTCCCTGGGTCAGGGAAATCCCCTGAAGTAGGAACTGGCAATCCACTCCAGCATTCTTACCTGGAAAATCCCATGGACAGAGGAGCCTGGCAGGCTACAGTCCATGGGTTGCAAAGAGTTGAACATGACCAACTGACTGAGCACGCAGCCAACCAATGCAGTAGCTTAATCTGAACGACTTTAAGTATTTTCTTAGGAGAGTTTATTCCTATGCTGCTGATGTAGTAAAGCATTTGTTTGTGAAGCTCCCTCGGGGCTTGTGCTTCATCTCCAGAATGGATTTGGCTCACCTCCTGGCTTCCCGGGGCTCTCTCTACCCTTCGGGTCCTTGTTTGTCTCTTCCTCTGGACTGCTTTGATTGGTGATACACGGCGACAACAGTTTAGGAATAAACCCTCTGTTCCCTCCTGAAGCCGCTCCATCCCCTGCACCCTCTCAGATTGGGGGGCCCTTCCCACATAACTCTCTGCAGGGCAGAGGGCTGCTGTTCAGTAACCAAAGAGATGAGATTGGAAAGGTGCAGGGTGGGAAAGGCCATTAGGACCAGGCCTAAAGCTGAGAACACTGTGTCTGGGCAGGATTCCTTTGTTCTGCACCCAGGCCAGCTTACGTATGTTATAAACATGCGTACATTCATTCTAGGTTCATCCAGGGACTTCTATGGCTCCTGTGATTTCTGAGGGTGCTTTTAAATCTCTAGCACTCACTGTCTCTGCTGGAGGTCCTAGATGCTGGATTTTAAGCCCACAGAGATGAGGTAGGTGAAAACAGCTTAAAGAGGAGCATGAGTGGCTTGGGTAGGTTTGCCTTTGCGAAGGGTCACTCTGGGGGCTGAAGACCACTTGGGGGCCTTTCTGGTAGGTTGAGGGAGGGAACCTGACATTTCAGTTGGGGTCCAGGGGAGAGAGTACCGGGGAGGGAATTGGTGCAAACTCCCAGCTTCCTTTCACCGTGGGTGATGCTCTACCCATGGCGGTAAGGCATGTTTTCTGTCTTCTTCAAAGCAAGGGCAGAGGTCTTTTGGAGGCTATTTTCAGGGATGTTTCAGAGAATTTTCTCTAAAGGTCTTCCTTTGTGGCATTTGGCGGTCAGTCCCTCATTAATCATTTCCTTTGAGGCAGGAGGGCTCGGCGGGGGATGGAAGACTGGGGCTTGACTTGTTCCTTTGTCACCCTGCGCTCTGCACCCCTACTGTGAGCGGCTGTGCCTCCTTCCTCCCTGCCTCTCCACCTACCCTCTTCCACTTCTCTGCCCTCAGGGTCACAGGAAAGAGCTAGGTGGGAGGCTGGGAGGGAGGGAGAAGAAAGAGCAGACTTTAGCCTCAGACGCCCAGCTGCTTTATTATGCATGCCTTCCTCTTTCTCACTGTTTTTTGGAAAGGCTGAAAATAAACACTTTTGTAATACTGACTTGTAATTCACACTTTCCTGACAAGTTACTCACGCTGCAGCCCCAGCCGCTCAAAGAGGGGTTTGACGCAAGCCTTTTGCAGCAGGCGCTTTCTAATTCAGAATGTTCTAGCACAGCTGATCTCGCTACTTCTAAACTAGTCGAGGGGCTGAGGAGGGAATCTGGGAGCCTTGGGCCAGAACACCACCAGGGTCTCCACTACAAATTCAGACTCTGGTCCTCGGGGGTGCTGTTCAACTCGCTTTTCAAGGCATGCTGTGGAATCTCTGAAAACCTCTTATTAACTCAAGATCTGTATTCTATAGACCAGAGAAGTGACTCTCCCACTAAAATGACCAGACTGCTTAATGAGGAACTGGAATAAAACCCCAAGTTCTGGACTCCCAGACCGTGTGCCTCCCAGTAAGCCATGCTTTATTCCTTTCTTGGACTTTCTTTCTTTTAAGTTTTTACTGGGTTGGCCAGAGAGTTCGTTCAGATTTTTCAAAAACCTGCACGAACTCGTTGGTCAACTCAATATTACGGAAAGTTTCAAACATACACAAAAGTAGAGAAGCGAGTTTAATGAAAGCACGGTACCCATTACTTGGTTGCAGTAACCATGAGTGGTCTGATCTTTTTGTTTGATCTGATCCACAACACCCTCCTTTACAATCGGACATTATGTCGTTTGATCTGTTAGTATAGCCGTGTGTATCTGTAACAGAAAGCTTTTAAAAATAACACAACCACAGTACCATTATCACACCCACAAAAAGAACATCTCTTAGTGCCATAATGCTTGTGTGTGTGTGTGTGTGTGTGTGTGTGTGTGTGCACGCTCAGCCACATCTGACTCTGCGACCCCATGGACTGTAGCCCACCAGGTTCCTCTGCCCATGGAATTTTCCAGGCAAGAATATTGGAGTGTGTTGCCATTTCCTACTCCAAGCGATCGAACCTATATCTCTTAACTCACCTGCATTGGCAGGTGGATATTATCTAGCTCATATTCAATATTCTCCATTTATGTCATGAGTGTCTTTTTACAGCTTGTTTAAGTCAGGATCCAAACAAGATCCACACATCGTATTTGTTGATTTTTAAAAAAGGTTTTTTAAACTGTAATTGTCTGCTCTCCCATACTTTTCCCAGACCTAATGTTTGTGAAAAAAATGGGGCCATGTGTATTTTTCGAATTTCCCGAATTCTACCTTCAGATTGTATCCTGCTGGTTGGTGTCCCTTGACATATTTCTCCATCCCATTTCCTGGAAGTTGGTACTTAGATGGAGAGCCATGGTTCTCACCTGGAAGAGATTGCCACCTCCTCCCTCCCTTCCATTTGGCAAAGTGTAGAGACACATTGATTGTCACAGCCAGGTGATGGTGCTATTTGCACCTAGTGGGTAGAGGCCAGAGAAGCTGCTGAACATCCTATACACACAAGAAACCATGTGTCCCCAGGTGTGGATTTTGAGAAACCCTGACCGAGAGACTTGATTAGGTTCAAGTTCTTTTTCTTTTTTGTGAGGGAGGCAAGGATATTTCATAAGCAGTGCTGAGAATTTCCTGTGGCATTGGGAGGAAGATACTCTGACTCACATTAAAGTGATGCTGAAAACCAGTCCATTCTGAAGGAGATCGGCCCTGGGATTTCTTTGGAAGGAATGATGGTAAAGCTGAAACTCCAGTACTTTGGCCACCTCATGCGAAGAGTTGACTCCTTGGAAAAGACTCATGCTGGGAGGGTTTGGGGGCAGAAGGAAAAGGGGATGACAGAGGATGAGGTGGCTGGATGACATCACCGACTTGATGGACGTGAGTTTGAGTGGACTCTGGGAGTTGCTGATGGACAGGGAGGCCTGGCGTGCTGCGATTCATGGGGTCGCAAAGAGTTGGACACAACTGAGCAGCTGAAATGAACTGAACTGAATCGAACGTCCATCAGTGGTTTAGGAGGTGTCAGTCTGAGATGCTCATTATCAAGTTAGTGGCACAGGTATCTGGAGAGTAAGGGAAAGCCTTCTTAAGAGCTAAAAATCAGATGTGTCTTTGGCAAATAGGGATATATGGCCATCTCCTATCTATTGACTTTCCAAGAGCTTTATTCAGCTTTAACTAAATCTCTTCAAGAAAATTAGAGAAACCAAGGAAACATTTCATGCAAAGATGAGCACAATAAAGGACAGAAATGGTATGGACCTAATAGAAGCAGAAGATATTAAGAAGAGGTAGCAAGAATACACAGAAGAACTATACAAAAAAAGATCTTCATGACCCAGATAGAGACCCACTCCCCGATGGGATGGAGAAATATGTTAAGGGACACCAACCAGCAGGATACAATCTGAAAGTAGAATTTGGGAAATGTGAAAAGTACAGATGACTCAGTTTTTTCAACAAACATTAGGTCTGGGGAAAGTATGGGAGGGTAGACAATTACAGTTTAAAAAACCTTTTTAAAAAACCAACAAATACAATGTGTGGATCTTGTTTGGATCCTGATTTAAACAAGCTGTAAAAAGACATTTATGACATAAATGGAGAATATTGAATATGAGCTAGATAATGACCCACGATGGTGTGATGACTCACTTAGAGACAGACATCCTGGAATGCAAAGTCAAGTGGGCCTTATGAAGCATCACTACGAACAAAGCTAGTGGAGGTGATGGAATTCTAATCCTAAAAGATGATGCTGTGAAAGTGCTGCACTCAATCTGCTGGCAGATTTGGAAAACTCAGCAGTGGCCACAGGACTGGAAAAGGTCAGTTTTCATCCCAATCCCAAAGAAAGGCAATGTCAAAGAATGTTCAAACTATTGAATTGTACTCATCTCACACTCCAGCAAAGTAATGCTGAAAATTCTCCAAGCCAGGCTTCAACAGTACATGAACCATGAACTTCTAGATGTTCAAGCTGGACTTAGAAAAGGCAGAGGAACCAGGGATCAAATTGCTAACATCCTTTGGATCATTGAAAAAGCAAGAGAGTTCCAGATAAACAGTTCTATTTCTGTTTTATTGACTATGCCAAAGACTTTGACTGTGTGGATCACAACCAACTGTGGAAAATTCTTCAAGAGATGGGAATACCGGACCACCTGACCTGCCTCCTGAGAAATCTGTATGCAGATCAAGAAGCAACAGTTAGAACTGGACATGGGACAACAGACTGGTTCCAAATTGGGAACGGAGTATGTCAAGGCTGTATATTGTCACCTTGCTTATTTAATTTCTATGCAGAGTACATTATGTGAAATGCTGGGCTAGATGAAGCACAAGCTGAAATTAAGATTGCTGGGAGAAATCAATAACCTCAGATATGTAGATGACACCACCTCATGGCAGAAAGTGAAGAAGAACAAAAGAGCCTCTTGATGAAAGTGAAAGAGGAGAGTGAAAAAGTTGGCTTAATATTCAACATTTAAAAAACGAAGATCATGGCATCTGGTCCCATCACTTCATGGTAACTAGATGGGGAAACAATGGAAACAGTGACAGACTTTATTTTTTGTGCTCCAAAATAACTGCAGATGGTGATTGCAACCATGAAAGTAAAAGACGCTTGCTCCTTGGAAGAAAAGCTATGACCAACCTAGATAGCATACTAAAAAGCAGAGACATTACTTTGCCAACAAACATCCATCTAGTCAAAGCTATGGTTTTTCCAGTGGTCACATATGGATGTGAGAGTTGGACTATAAAGAAAGCTGACTGCCGAAGAATGGATGGTTTTGAACTCTGGTGTTGGAGAAGACTCTTGAGAGTCCCTAGGACTGCAAGGAGATCCAACCAGTCAATTCTAAAGGAAATCAGTCCTGAATATTCATTGGAAAGACTGATGCTGAAGCTGAAACTCCAATAGTTTGCCCACCTGATGGGAAGAACTGACTCGTTGGAAAAGACCCTGATGCTGGGAAAGATTGAAGGAGGGAGGAGAAGGGGACGACAGAGGATGAGATGGTTGGATGGCATCACATTATGGACATGTGTTTGAGTAGGCTCCAGTAGTTGGTGATGGACAGGGAAGCCTGGTGTGCTGTAGTCTATGGAGTTGCAAAGAGTTGGAATGACTGAGCAACTGAGCTGAACTGAACTGAAATTTCTTTCTCTCCTCCGTCTGTTTTTTTTTTTTCTTTTCTTTAATAGATATTTATTGGAGGATAGTTTATTCAAAATGTTAGTTTCTGGGCTTCCCTGGTGGCTCAGTGGTAAAGGATCTGCCTTCCAATGTAGGAAACATGGGTTCGATCCCTGATAGGGAAGATCCCACATGCTTTGGAGCAACTAAGCCCGTGCGTCACATCTATTGAGGTTGTACTCTTAATCCTGGGAGCTGCAACTACTGAAGCTCTCATGCCCTGGAGCCTGTGCTCAGCAACAAGAAAAGAGCTCGTATTGCATCTAGAGAGCAGTCCCCACTCTTGACAACTAGAGGAAGTCAGAGCAGCAACAAAGACCTAGTACAGCCAAAAATAAACTTTAAAAAAAAATGTTAATTTCTGCTGTACAACAAAGTGAACCAGTTACACATGTACATATATCCACTCTTTTTAAGATTTTTTTCCCATATATGTCTTTACAGAGTATTGAGAAGAGTTCCCCGTGCCACAGAGTTGTCTGTTTTATTAATTATCTATTTTATATATAGTAGTATGTAACGTCAATCCCAGTCTCCCAGTTTATCACCTCGTTACTCCCATAGTAACCATGTTTATTTTCTACATTTATAATTCTATTTCTGTCTTGTAAATAAGTTCATTTGTACCCATATTTTTGGATTCCACATGTAAGTGATATAATATGACATTTGTCTTTTCTTTGTTTGACTTTCCCCCAGTTTTTATAAAAGTTACAGGTGTACGTAAAGACACACCTAATTCTCCTAGACTTGTTGCTGAAGCAATTTCCTCATCCATCCCTGTTTTCCCTTCCCAAGAGGCAACCACTTTCAATTTTTTCAGCCAATTCTTTCAATGTTTAGCTTTGCATGACCTAAAATGGGCTTAAATTGCTACTTCTTGGTCAATTTAAATTTTGGACATTTTCTAATTACTGCTCCCTAACGAACACAATTGTTTCTCTATCTTTCCAATAATGCTCCCCAGTCCCCCATTCAAGTAGTTTTTCTATCCCTTTTATGTTTTCAGAATAGTTAAATTCTAACTTGAGTTGACTGCTTATGTAAAAGAGTAGTGTATTTTAAAGTCAGTTAGAATCTCTGATCTTGTGAGTGGGGCTTGTTGATAGTGGACTTCCATCATAGGGTTATCTGACTGTTTCTTTAGGAAATCTCCACTGTCATGATGTTTAAGTCTTTCTTCTTGGGCCAATAGGATTGCTCAGAGAGGACTTCCAGTCTTCTGCCTGGAGGAGATAGGCCTGGCTGCCAGGGTTCCAGGAGCCAAGTGGGGCTAGAGGGCTGACAGTCTCAGTATTCAGTACATAGACTTTCATGTTTTGTCATCATTCCCTTGCCATCAATTGTACCTGCTGTGTCCTGGGCCCTCTGTTACCTTCCTCTAGAAAATAGCCTGAGTCTAACAACAGGGTTATGGAAGAGCAGTTGCCCAGTTGCACAAAGTTGGGGAGGGAACCTAAAAATCAAACTATTATATGTATTTTTAAGCAGCCTTGTTGAGGTATAATAGACATACCATAAATAGCACTTGTTTACAATGTACAATTTGATAAGTAGGTTTGTACCTTATGAATGTACACACTTGTGAAACCATCACCACAGTCAAGATAACAAGCATATTGGGACTTCCGTGGGGGTCCCATGGCTAAGACATCACACTCCCAATGCAGTGGGCCCAGGTTCAATCCCTGGTCAGGGAAATAGATCCCCCATGTTGCAACTAAAGATTCTGCATGCCACAACTAAGATCCAGCACAGTCAAATATAGAAGTAAACACATACATATTTTTAAAAGAGATATTGAGCGTGTTAACCACCCCTACTCTTTTCTGTCTGTCCCCAGGCAACTATTGATTTTCTGAATGTTGCTATAGACCAGTTTGCATTTCTAAAATTTTGCATAAGTATAATCATACGTTTTGTGCTCTTTGGGGGAGGGATTCTGGCTTTTCTTCCCCACTTAGCGTATACATATTTTAGAGTTTATTTATGTATTTTTGGCCGCACTGGGTCCTTGTTGCTGTGGGCGGCTTTCTGCAGTTGCGGCGAGCAGGGCTGCTCTCTAGTTGCAGAGCTCGGGCTTCTCGCTGCAGTGGCCGCTCTCCTTGCAGGGCAAGGACTCTAGGGCATGCAGGCTTGGCAGTTGTGACACACAGGCTCTGGAGTGCAAGCTCAGCTGATGTGGTGCACAGGGTTAGTTGTGCCATGGCGTGGGGGATCTTCTCAGACCAGGAATCAAACCTGTGTCCCCAGCACTGGCTGGCAGATTCTTAATCACTGGACCACCTGGAAAGCCCCCAGTGTGAGATTCATCCAAGTTGTTCAGTAGCTATAGTTCTTTTATTGCTAACTGGTATCTTATTGTATCAGTAGGTCACAATTTATTCACTTATTGTTGGATGTTTGGATGGTTTCCAGGTTTTGGTTATTACAACTAAAGCTGTTGTGAACATTCATAGGCAAGTTGCAGTGTGGACAGAGTTTTCCATTTTTCTTGGGTTAACATCTAGGAGTGAAGTGACTGGGCCATAGGAGATGTCTATTTAGCTTTTAATGAATCATCTCCCTGTTTTCCTACATGACTGTATCTGTAACATTCCCATCAACGATGGATGAGAAAATTCTAGTTGCTCCACATCCTTGTCAGCACACTGATTTGGTCACTTGGTCTTTTAAATTGAGACATTCTACTAACTGTGCAGTGGTACCCTATTGTGGTTTAAATTTGCATTTCTGAATGGCTAACGATGCTGAGGACCTTTGCATGTGCTTATTTGCCACGTGTATATTCTCTTTGGACAAGGGGAATTGTCCAAATCTCTTGCCCATTAAAAAAATATGATTGTTTTGTTTCTTAAATTGATTTTTAAGATTTCTTTCCATCGTTTGGATGCAAATCCTTTATCAAGTGTGTGACTGGTATGTGTGTGTGTGTGTGTATATATATATATATATANTTCTGGATTTTGCTTTGTATGGTTCCTCAGAAGATGCACTTAAAAGTAGAAACTGGGGACTTCCCTGTAGAGTCAAACATGACTGAGCAACTAAGCACAACAAAGCAATAACAACTCGTGGTCCAGTGGTTAAAGAATCTGCCTGCTAGTGCAGGGGATATGAGTTTGATTCTGGTCCTAGAAGGTCCCACAAGCTGTGGAGCAAATAGCCCATGACTTCTGAGCCTGGGAGTCACAGCTGCTGAGCCCAAGCACCCTGGGACCCATGCTCTGCAGCAAAATAAGCCACCAAAATGAGACATGCGTGCACCTCAATGAAGAGTATCCCCTGCTCTGTGCAATTAAAGTCCATGTGCAACAGCTGCTGTTGCAAGACCCAGTGCAGCCAAAAATAAATAAGTAACTAGCTAACTAAATAAAAAATGACCAAATAAAAGTAGAGATTGTAAAAAGAAAAAAAAGAGATTGTAAAAAGAAAAAAAAAGTAGAGATTGATGGTTCAATTTTTTAAATGGGGATTAGAGAGGTATTGTAAATTTCAGAAGCAGAACATGTGTTGAGAGTGATGGAACTTGTTACAGGAAATCCAGGACCCTCAAGGAAATGTATTTCAGCACTGCCACATAGCAAACCATTTTAATGAAAAATTAGAGATATGAATTCATATGAAATATCTCAACTTTTACATATGAGCCACTAATTAAAAAAACGAAAGTCAATAAATGGATTGCTACTCTGCAGCCCAAAGAATATGTGCTGTCGGTCCGCTTCTTGGGCTTCTGGTTTTCAGGGTCTGATTTAAGTGCTTTCCATTTTCCCACGTTCTTATTCTCTTCTGCTTGATGGTTTTGTACTCATTGTTTTGGATAATAATGTTCGTAAGTTATTTAAAAGTGGCTTCTTTCTTTCATTGGTGTTATCATATTGCCTAAGATTCAAACTTGTCTAGGGAAGAATAACTCAATGAAAAGATGTTAATGAAACCAGGAATTCGGTTCTCTGGGTATAACCACATGCTTTTCATAGCCATTGGGCATCTTTATGAAATTCATCTGGTCATTTTGCACATATGGCCACTGGTCATAAAGTAGACAAGGCCAGAGGATGTAAATGATGCCTTACAATCCATCCCATAAAATCAATCAAGTAGCAGACTTGTGGAGAAGGCAATGGCACCCCACTCCAGTACTCCTGCCTGGAAAATCCCATGGGCGGAGAAGCCTGGTGGGCTGCAGTCCATGGGGTCGCTAAAAGTCGGACATGACTAAGCGACTTCACTTTCACTTCTCACTTTCATGCATTGGAGAAGGAAATGGCAACCCACTCCAGTGTTCTTGCCTGGAGAATCCCAGGGATGGGGGAGCCTGGTGGGCTGCTGTCTACGGGGTCACACAGAGTCGGACGCGACTGACACGACTCAGCAGCAGCAGCAGACTTGCATGTTTATATGCTTCTCATTTATTTTCCAAAATGCATTCCGTGGGTGCCAACTGTGTGCTAGGCCTGGGAAAGAGTGGCAAGCGCAGTGTAGAAGGGCAATGTTTTTCTCTGGACTTCCCTTATGTGTTTTTAAGGGAATTAAGGAGAATTAAAGGGAAGGAGACATTTGCTCTCTAGTGGTAAACTGTGATGATGTGAGCCTTGGAGCAATCAGGAGACATAATTTATTCATCAGGAGAAAACTAGTCTAAGAGGATAAAGCCAGTATGTTCAGAGAAGCATCATCTCTCACCTGGATACGGACCACCTTCCCGGCTTGTCTTCCTTGGGCTCCACCCTTGCTCTCTGACAGTCTACTCACAACACCAAATCTGCTTTGGGTCCCCACCTCACACAGTGTAAAAACTGAAGTCTTCATCATGGCGTATATGGCTCCCACATGAGCTGACTCTGTTTGGCCTCCCTGCCTGCATCTCCCACAGGAATCACCTTCCTTCACTCTAATCCAGCTGTTCTTCCTACATGATAGGTGGGACTCAGTGCAGAAGGTTCCTCATTCCCGGGAAACTTTTCCTGTAGATATTTCAAGACTAATGCTTGCTATTCCCCAAAACCATGTTCAAATCTCACCTTCTTGTGGAGGCTTAGTTAGTCAAATATGCTTGCCTAAACTTGACCTGCATTCTTTTTTCTTTTTTTTCTTTTTTTAGTTGCAGCATGTAAGATCTCTAGCTGCAGCATGTGACCTCTTAGTTGAGACATGTGGGATCTAGTTCCCAGACCAGGGCTTGAACCTGGGTCATCTGCATTGGGACAGTGGAGTCTTAGCCACTGGGCCATGAAGAAAGTCCCTTGACCCAGAATTCTTAATCTTATCTATATAGACCTATATAGACATCATCAGGGTCTTGAGAAAATTCTGTCTTTCCTAAAATTCTGTATATCCTAAATACGTCTTTAACATGACTCCACCCAATCAGTCTAGTCAGTCTAGCAAAAAAGACAAGGCTAACTGGCCCTTAGGTTGGGTTGGATGAAATTTAAGACTGCTTCCTTTGTGAGGACTAACCAGAACAATTCTTGATTTGACTCAAGCTCATTGGCTATGTCCCCCCAATGCTAAAAATCTATGATATAAAAATAATCATAATAGTAACAGTTGCCATTATTATATAATTAATATACGTGATTATTATTATTATTTTAAGATAGCTGACACCAATACAATATTTTTAACGTGCCAGGGTGTCAGGCACTGTTATAGGTGCTTTATGTGTATTCACTCCTATACAGTCCTCACGGGAGCCTTGCTGTCCTTTTTATTAGTAAGAAAATTGAGACACAGATATTAAATAAACTACCCAAGTTCCCAGAGCTAATGAGTCACAGGGTCACAACTTAAATCAGGCATATGATTCAGAGTCCGTGGTATTTTCCTTTTTATATGACAGAGATGCCACCTCACACTGGTTTGAGCTAAGAGTGGAACGTATTCCCTCCTGTAACTAACCAGTCCCTGGGTAAGGCCTTCATTCTGGCTCGATTCTGTCCAAGTACTGAGACCATCACGATCTGGTGCTCTGTCTTCTTGCCTTAGTTCCATTCTCGGGCAGTCTCTCTCCCCATGGTGACCCCAGAACTGTTAGGCCCACATTATCAACTTCAAGTTTAGAAGAGAGAAAATCTGTTTCCCAGTGGTTCCTACATGAGTCTCAGGACAGAGTCTCAGTGAGTAATGGAGTCATAACTGAGCGGTGGTATGCTGAAGGGTCAGATCTTGGTGGTGTGCTAACCTGTTCAATGCAGGTGGGTTCATCAGAACCACATAGGCCTCGAGTAGTGAGGAGATGTCCCTCGAAAGATGAATAGATGTGTTACAAGCAGGGAGATGGATAGCAGGCAAGGAAAAATATGGGATGGCTGCAATAAGAAGTTCGCTTGATTATTTTTTGTTTGCTTGCTCATTTTTTACTGTGGCTTTTGTTTTCACACATGAGGAATCTGAGGTTCCTAAGTAACTGGCCCAAGACCATAGACCTAGAGAGTGTCTGATCAGGATTTGAATTCCAAAGCTGTGCCAGGCAGCCATTAAGATACACTAGATGTGGTTAGAATGGCAGGTGGCAGTGTGGTATATGTCTGGCCCCGTGTCCAGTCACACCATCACTTCTTCCTGCCTTTGAGCTCAGCTCTGAGTGGCTCCAGCTCCGTGACCACTAGAACTGGTCTTGTAGAAGCAAGGCCGTGAAAGGTGACTGCAGTGGGTGGGGGACTGGCGCTTCCTTGAAATGGCAAACTCAGTGACCTAGAGGAACCTTGCTTCTATGGGCTAATTTGACTAATTTTAGGCTGCTAATTAGCCTTTGGGAATTATTTTTCACTCCAGAAATTTTCCAGTTTTATTTATACAGGGTGACTTAGCCTTTTCACAGACCACATCATTTCCTTATTTTTGGATCTGTTTTAGAAAACCACCAGTCCCCAGAGCCTCCCAAAAAGCAGTTCTGGAAGCTAAGGCATAGCTCAGAGCTGAGTGTCTATACCTTCAGAGACAAGGAGGGTCTGGAGGCTAGAAGCCTTCATCCATTCTTCTTTCCTTCTGCCCTCCTTCCTTTTTCTCTCCCTCCCTCCTTCCCTTCCTCCTTAAAAACCCTCCATTCTTAATTTACTTGGCTCATACTCATTTATAAATGCTGCTGCTGCTATTGCTAAGTCACTTGTGTGACCCCATAGATGGCAGCCCACCAGGCTCCCCTGTCCCTGAGATTTTCCAGGCAAGAACACTGGAGTGGGTCGCCATTTCCTTCTCCAGTGCATGAAAGTGAAGAGTGAAAGTGAAGTCGCTCAGTCGTGTCTGACCCTCAGCGACCCCATGGACGGCAGCCTTCCAGGCTCCTCTGTCCATGGGATTTTCCAGGCAGGAGTACTAAACAGCTATTAGAAATCAAACATTTTATGAAGAGTTTAAAAGAAGACAGGATATGTTTTTAGAAAGGTGTTTATAATTTACTTTTAAAAAGTTCAGCATAGACGGAGAAACTCGAGTTTGTGCTATTTGGTTTAAGCTCCATCTCCAAGGGCAGCATCTCTAGCCAAGAACACATGGTCCAGCGCCATATTCATTCTATTCAGGAAGTACGGACAGCTCCTACAAGCACTAACCCTATTCATAGCTTGGCCAATACTTTATGCTTCGTAGTAAGCACAGCAAATGTCAGAAAGGGGTTTTATTGTTGAAAATAGTAGTGCTTGCACAGTGAAAGTGGGTTCCTGGTTTAATGAAATTGAATATATTCCAAATGTGGGAATGGGCTGAAATATTTCAAAGGCACTTGGATAAACAGGGTAGAAGAATCTAGCAAAGTCTGTAGCCTGAACTCAGGGTAGGCAATGGCCTATGCTGTCCTATGCTTAGTCGCTCAGTTGTGTCCAACTCTTTGCAACCCCAAGGACTGTAGCCCACCAGGCTCCTCTGTCCATGGGGATTCTCCAGGCAAGAATACTGGTGTGGATTGCCACACCTTCCTCCAGGGGATCTTCCAACCCAGGGATCGACTCCTGGTCTCCCGAATTGCAGGCAAATTCTTTACTGTCTGAGCCACCAGGGAAGCCCAAGAATACTGGAATGGGTAGCCTATCCCTTCTCCAGGGGGTCTTCTCGACTGGGGTCTCCTGCATTGCAGGTGGATTCTTTACCAGCTGAGCCAGGAGGGAAGCCCAGGCAATAGACAATGGATTCCTAAATGGTCCCATATCCAGCCAATGGTTTAGGAGAATTGTCACCTGTGTGTGCAACAGAATCTTGTTTCTGGAATGTTGCCTGTCAGTCTGAGATATTTATTTATTTACTTGCCTGAGTGTTAGTGGTAGCCCTGGAGGGCTACAGTCCATGGGATCAAAGTCCCAGTCCAAGGAGTGGGACAGGACCGAAAGGCTGAGCACACACATGAGCAATCAGCCTGGCTGAGTGGCCGCCATCTTGCTGGCATGGGGTGGGGGTGGGCGCGTAGGAGAGGCAGTGGGCTCTGGAGTGGTGCTGGCTCCCTTATGAGGTTAGTTCTTTAGCTGGGTTCTGAGCGTTGCTCTCAGAGAAGGCAATGGCACCCCACTCCAATACTCTTGCCTGGAATATACCATGGACGGAGGAGGCTGGTAGGCTGCAGTCCACGGAGTCGCTAAGAGTTGGACACGACTGAGCGACTTCACTTTCACTTTTCACTTTCAAGCATTGGAGAAGGAAATGGCAACCCACTCCAGTGTTCTTGCCTGGAGAATCCTAGTGACGGGGGAGCCTGGTGGGCTGCCGTCTCTGGGGTCGCATGGAGTCGGACACGACTGAAGCGACTTAGCAGCAGCAGAGCGTTGCTCTAGGAAGTTCAGCTTAAAGCCTATTTCTCTACTCTCACAGTGAGTTCAGCTGGAGTGGTTTTCAACATACTTAACAAGTGATAGAGCAGGACACTGACTCACCTGCGAGAATGCTGTGACCAGTCAGAAGGCAAGTGGCTGTGAGTAGCCAGTCGGGCCACAGGTGCACGCCAGCTGAATGTCAGCCTGAGGACAACCGATGTCCTTTTGGAAGTCCCTATCTCCTTAAGCCATTTGTTGCCTAAAACCAAGAACCCTGACTTGAATAAAACTAGTCTTTGATGAGAGAGAAGAATAAAGTCGGTTTACAGCAAGCAGGGAAAAGGAGTAGATTTCATCTCGAGGCGGGCCAGCTGCTGGTTTCTATCATCCCCAGGACCCAGCCGTATCTCTGTTCTTGCATAGCCTGGCTGTTCTGTGAGATTGCCCTGTATTCTTCCCATGGCTCCCTCTTTGACTTAAGGTGACCATTGTTTCTGACTTTGGCTAAATTAAATAGCTGAGAGCTTTGATGACCTCTTGGTAGCTGCCTCTTTGTAGAGGCAGACCGCGGAAGTGTGGTTAGATCCCGTGAGTTCCAAACAGGAGTGAAAAACACTGATTGTACATGGTCTTTGTGAAAAGTGGTGTGCTCTTGTATCATTCTAAAATGGTATTTTTGAACTTATTTTCTCTATCAACAGAGCAACAGAAAATAGGTATAATTGATAATACAGTGGCTCAGAGAAACAAGGCTACGTAATTAGTTCCCTTGAGGGCTTAGAAACCCTCATTTTGCATAGGAGACATTCCTGTCTTTCTTTTAAAGAGATTGAAAATTAATAAATAAGGGGAAAAAGCCTCTGTAGGTACTGTTAAATGCTGATTGATTTAATAACAGAGCACACATTGGGCAGATTCTATGAAACAGCTTAAAGTGAGACCCCAAAGGAAGGATTTGAGTGCAAGTAAATTATTTAGGAGATGATTCTAGGAAACAACTATAGGGAAGTGGAGAAGTGACATAGGAAGGGAAGGAAGCTGAGAGAGGGCACTTCATTAAGTACGTTAGGAGAATGTATAAATGGAGCTACTCTGCATCCAAGAGCTTTGGAGGCCAGTGTACAAAACTCACCTCCTACCTATGCTATTCAAGAGGAGAAGGAGCTGGTATATTTACACACCAACTCCTGTTAGTAGTTGGTTGAGGGTCATTGCAGGTGGCAGCTGATAAGGAATTGGTAGAGCAGTTTCCAATAGATAGAAGAAGCCTTTAAGCTAAAAGATGCAGGTTGGCAACTGGAAATTGGGCAACTGCCTTGGAATAAAGGGAGAGGGGAAATGCATGTGACATTGACAGCCTCTGCTGGAGCATACTCATGACCCCTTCCCCTGTCTGCCTGCCTGTGTGAGGTTCCATCTCCATAATAAAGGGTCGCATGCCAGTGACATGTTCATATGAAGGCAGTTTCAAATTGATTTGAGGTTTAAGATCAATGGGAGAAAAAGTGAATTCTTTGTTTAACTATTGCCTAAAGCCCGTCTCTTCTGTTTGACTGCAAATTTTATGAGGACAGAGGCCGTGTCTTTATTTAATTACTTTTTTTAAAACAAATGTATTATTGATGATTGATTTATTGATTGGTTGGACTGTACTGGATCTTAGTTGAAGCTTGTGGGATCTAGTTCCCTAACCAGGGATCAAACCCAAGCCCTCTGCATGGAGAGTACAGAGTCTTAGCCACTGGACCACCAGGGAAGTCCCTATTTAATTACTGTACTGCTAGATGTGTAAAATTTGGGAAAATCTGAATGTGTACAACATAGAAATAAGTGTATCTTTACAGCTCCCAACATGTCATTATTAATTTAAGAATATATTACTCTACAACAAACAAGTTGATTTGCTTATAGAATTATAAATATTTAGAGGTCTGAAGACCTTGTAAAGCCCTAAAGTTTTTTTTTTCTTCTTTTTTAACTCAAAAAAGTCTAAGGAGGGAGAAAGAAAAAAGCTGATTTTTCAGCTGTTTGTTTTCTTTTCCCTCCCAACACTCTGAGGCTTCTATGTGCTATTAAAATAGGGCCAAGAATCGCTGGCTTGAATTTCATCTTTCCTTGGAGTCAGAAGTTCCCTTCTTCGGCCTCCAGGGTCTTTCCAGTCTGCAGCTTCTTCAAACAGGGCCTGACCAACTCAGAAATGATCTTTTTTTGTTGACTAACTTCAGGCACATGTGTTATTTCATGGAAGGATATTTTTTAAAAGAAAGCCTACATCATATCCATTTGCAAGAGAGGAGTGTATTTTCAGAGGCTACTATGAGAAGGAGGGTAGCCTTTGTACTCCCATGGAGAGCAGTCTGGGTTTTTATGGGGAACCTCATTTAATTCCTCTCTCCAAGCTCTCCTTCTCTCCCTACTTCCCTCCTTCCCCCTATCTCTCCCTCCCTTCCTTCCTTCTTGCTGGAGCTAGTTTTCTCTGGTCTTTGGTTAAACGTTTTTGTTGGATGGATTTTTACATTGGGGAGGGATAAGTATTTTTTTTGTTGAAAGAACATCTCAGGCTACCAGAATCCACTTGGACCCAGGGAATAAAACTGGGAAACTGAATTTTCTCAGACTGCAGAGACACTTTACTACCCCTGTTTCATGTACTTCGAAAGGCGGCCAATTCATGTATGAAGCTGCAGAGAGAGTTGAGCTAATTATTAAGTGAGGTGTTCCAGGCAAGAACAAGGAGCTGGAGCTTATATTAAAGCAACCGCCATAAATGCCCCCTCTTCTCCAACAAAAGTCAACAATGTGCTAATTAAATCCCTCTCTTCTATCTGGATGCTGTTTAAAAAAATCTCCTTGTCCATTGGAAACAATGGTTAGAATGTTTATGCAGCCAAGGGAGGTGGGGAGAAGTGTTTGAAATTAAAAAAAAAAAATGTTTCATGTGGTGTTTCAGAAGCTGAACAATAAAATATTGCAACATTTATACCGACCAACCCTATGGTTATGGGTGCAACCATACATAATTAAATCTCATTTTCATTTCTTTTATTTTTCAAGAGCTCAAAGATTTTCCTTTTAGCTAAACACAGGACAGGGCATTTCATTGATAATAGACACAGAATGGGGGGAGGTTTGCTAGTGGAATGACCTTGTTTGTGGGCCATCAGGAAACAGGCTTTNATGGGTGCAACCATACATAATTAAATCTCATTTTCATTTCTTTTATTTTTCAAGAGCTCAAAGATTTTCCTTTTAGCTAAACACAGGACAGGGCATTTCATTGATAATAGACACAGAATGGGGGGAGGTTTGCTAGTGGAATGACCTTGTTTGTGGGCCATCAGGAAACAGGCTTTGGTCTATGACAGTTGAGCATAAAACTGACCCGCAAAACTATCTGAAGATTTTGTCTAGGAAAACCCAATGCTATGTACTCCTTAGGTATTTATTTTGCTGTTGTTCAGTCACTAAGTTGTGTCCAACTTATTAAGTCATGTCTCACATTTATAGAGAAACACAGTTAAGTTCTATAAACCTGAACATGTAAATAAAAGTTAAAATCCAGAAGAAAGAGAGAATAAGCATTCTCTCCTTAGTCTATCCATTTGGTCCTTCTTAATGGTAACTCGTAATGCTCAAAATTCTCTAGGCCAGGCTTCAGCAATATGTGCACCATGAACTTCCAGATGTTCAAGCTGGTTTTAGAAAAGGCAGAGGAACCAGAGATCAAATTGCCAACATCCGCTGGATCATGGAAAAAGCAAGAGAGTTCCAGAAAAACATCTATTTCTTCTTTATTAACTATGCCANTATAGTTCAAAAAAGAGTCGAACCCGACTTAGTGACTAAACAACAATAACAACAACAAACGAAACTCAAGTTCCTTTTTCAACCCTATTTGCCACTTTTCTCCCACATAAAATTATTTCTTAAGGAGATCTAGTCCCCACATCTGTGTGTTAACTGAAGATTACTGCCAGTCTTAAACTTTAGAATGATACCATGTAAATGTTGTGTTTTGATTTGTTAATATGTTTGAATCCATAATATTGACATCTATACTCTCAAGAAGTTAGCATATTTCTAATCTAATTTTATGCCCAAGATTATAATTGTTCTTATTAAAGAACTATGGAATAATCTGACTTCAAAAGGAAAGAGAAATATTGGTGGGTGGGCAGAAATAAGATATATCCTCTCATTTTTACATAGAAATAGAATCCTCAGCTGAACATAATGCTGCTCTGCTAAAGACTATGGCAGGACCATCTGCCCATGCAGACTAAGTTCTGGGTGTAGGGTCAGCAAAAGTGGTGTGTGTACCTTCCAGATAGTGCTTTTGGGAGGGAGCTTACCTTGAACTTCCCCATCCTCTACCTTGCCACTGGTGACAGGAGCATGGACGTTACTCTGAGACATCCTAGACTTGGAGATAAAGACTATGCCTCTGGATGGCAGAGCAACCAAACAGAAGCACCTGGGCCCCCAAACCTGGGTGCCATGATGTTATCCCTAAATTGTTTACATTCAGACTATGACATCAAAGGAAAATTACACTCTGTCTTGTTTAAACTATGATCTCTTTTGGAGCAGCCAAGCTTGTAACTTTATATCAGCACTGAAACTTTCCAGTCAAAGGGGTAAACTACAGAAATTTTACTTTGATTATCTGGACAGATCAGGCCCCAGAGGACATTTTTCAAAAATTGCTGCAAACTCTTATGCTTTGTGAAACTACTCTTCTCAGTACTTGGTGGGGCGGGGAGGGGTGCTAAGCTGAACCTTAGGAAGTTAAACTATTTCTGTGGGAGTCACTGATGTTGGATGAGAGCAAGAGAAGCTACTAGAAAGAGACAAGAGGCCTGCCAGGCTAGACTTACTTGTAGCCTGATCAAATGAACTGACGCATCTAAACAAAAAGTAGTTCTCAAGCAGGGTTGGTCAACTGTGGAAGAGAAATACCAGTGCTGTCATCCTTGCTTTGCAAGTGGGAGAGGAATTTCACAAAGCTCTCCTAGAGGATTTCTGTCCTCACAGCACTGCAGGAATGAACCGGAATGGATCACCAGTCTTCATGGCAAGAAAGCACTGAGGGAGCAAACCACGTAAGGCTTTTCTCTGGCTGAGCCATTAAACTTTATTGTTTTTTCTTTTCTGTTGACAGAAATTAGAGAACAACCAATTTTGTACTTTTCAGTGTACAGGTCTTTCATTTCTTTGATGAAATTTATTCTTAAGTATTTTATTCTTTTTGATGCTATTATACATAGAATTTTCTTCATTTCCTTTTTGGATGGTTCATTGCTAGTGTATAGAAATGCAATTGATTTTTGTATATTGATATTTTTAAAAAAAACTTTCAATTTTATATTGGAATATAGTTTATTTTCAGACAGACTTTATTTTTTTGGGCTCCAAAATCACTGCAGATGGTGACTGCAGCCATGAAATTAAAAGACACTTGCTCCTTGGAAGAAAACCTATGACCAACCTAGAAAGCATATTAAAAAGCAGAGACATTACTTTACTGACAAAGGTCTGTCTAGTCAAAGCTATGGTTTTTCTAGTAGTCATATATGGATGTGAGAGTTGGACTCTAAAGAAAGTTGAACGCTGAAGAATTGATGCTTTTGAACTGTGGTGTTGGAGAAGGCTCTTGAGAGTCCCTTGGACAGCAAGAAGATCCAACCAGTCCATCCTAAAGGAAATAGTCCTGAATATTCATTGGAAGGACTGATGTTGAAGCTGAAACTTCAATACTTTGGCCACCTGATGCAAAGAACTGACTCATTTGAAAAGACCCTGATGCTGGGAAAGAATGAAGCCGGGAGGAGAAGGGGATGACAGGATGAGAGGGTTGGATGGCATCACCAATTTATGGGCATGAGTTTGAGCAAGCTCTGGGAGCTGGTGATGGACAGGGAATCTGGCATGCTGTAGTCCATGGGGTCGCAAAGAGCCAGACACGACTGAGTGACTGAACTGAACTGATAGCTGATTAACAATGTTGTGATAGTTTCAGGTGGACAGTAAATGGACTCCGCCATACATATACGTGTATCCATTCCCCCAAACTCCCCTCTCATGCAGGCTGTCACATAACATTGGGCAGAGTTCCCTGTGCTATACAGTAGGAACTTGTTGGTCATCCATTCTAAACGGGGCAGTGTGGACATGTTGATCCCAGTTCCATAACTATCCCTTCCCCCTATCCTTCCCCCTCCTTGCCCCAACCATAAGTTTGTTCTCTAAATGTGTGAGTCTTTTTCTGTCTTGTAAATAAGTTCATTTGTATCATTTCTTTTTAGAGTCCACTTATGAGGGATATTATATGATATTTCTCTTTCTTTGTCTTACTTCACTTAGGATGATAATCTCTAGGTCTGTCTATGTTGCTGCAAATGGCATTATTTCATTCTTTTTAATGCGAGCCATTAACCTTTGATTCATCACATCAGCTTTGCTCTGATGCCTGCTCACCAAGTCATCTTCTGCAATGAAAGTGCTGACCGTAGAGATTTTGTTCATTTCTGGTCTTTGTGACTTGGATGGCTCATGGCAAATTTAAAAAGGAGCTGCAGGTTAGGATGTGTGTGGGTGTGTATGCTAAGGCACTTCAGCCATGTCTGACTCTTCGCACCTGTGGAGTGTAGCCCACCAGGCTCCTCTGTTCATGGGATCCTCCAGGCAAGAGTATTGGAATGGGTTGCCATGCATTCTTCTGGCAGTTTAGGATACAGCTTTTCAAATAGCTGGCATGGAGAGGGAATAATGCAGACCAGGCTGACATGGGAGACCTGGGCCCAGCTGGAGTTACTATATATTTGCATTCCGATGTCTACCTCAGGCTTGGGTGCATTTCAGTAGAATGAAGCCATCTTTCAGCCCTGCTGACCCCTCGGTGAGTCTCTTTAATAGATGAAAAATCCTCTTGGTGGTCCTATCCTTATCTACTAGGAAGCTCTCAGGCCAGTGGCCACTAACTTTTTTTTTTTTTTGAGCTATAGTTGTTTTACAATATTGTGTTAGTTTCAGGGACAGTGAATTGATGGCCAGCAACTTTTCACTTCTAATAGGCGAAACACTGGATGGTCAAGTTTACCCCATGCAAGTTCCCTGAGTGTATCCAGCTCTAGTACACTGGTCCTAACCCTGTGCCACCTTCTTTCACTCAGGGCAGCGTATTAGGATGTATCCATACAAAGGAAATCCTGAATCTTCTCTTCAGTTCGTAACGAGAAGAATCCATCCAAGGAAAGCATGTTTTCCTTCTGCCATGCTTTGTCCTGATGGACTCACAACCCAGAGTGTGGATGCTGTAGTTACAAACTTTGAAGGACTTAATTCTACACTGGCCTGATCTTTCTCTGCTGAGGGCCAGGGATTCTTCCATATTTGAAAAGTAATAACATTCTGGCTCTTCCTGAGTTTCTTGTCTATGTGAATGCCCTTTACACTGAGATAAAAATTGTATAATTTGCCCTTTGCTTTTTACCATAATTTGTAATTTTAATATTACTTGTGATCAATTTTTTTTTAAGTTTTCATTTTCTAGTCTAAAATATATATGGTCAGTTTTATTTTGGAGAATAGAAATCTATGTATTTTCAGCTGGAAATAAATAAGAATGATGAGCTGGGAGTTCGGTTTAATGGAAAGAGTAGTATTAATTTCAGAGTGAAGTTTTTAGCTACAATTCCCAATAAACTACTTCATTTTACTGAGACTTAATTTTATCATCTGTTGAAAAGGTATTTTTGCAGGATTGTTGGGAAGGTTAAATGTCATTTGTAAAGTACCAGCCAGCACCTGCGGGGAAGGGAAAGGCACCTCACTCCAGTACTCTTGCCTGGAAAATCCCATAGACAGAGGAGCCTGGTCAGCTACAGTCCATGGGGTCACTAAGAGTTGGACCTGACTGAGCGACTTCACTTTCACATTTCACTTTCATGCATTGGAGAAGGAAATGGCAACCCACTCCAGTGTTCTTGCCTGGAGAATCCCAGGGATGAGGGAGCCTGGTGGGCTGCCGTCTCTGGGGTCGCACAGAGTCGGACACGACTGAAGCGACTTAGCAGCAGCAACAGCAGCAGCAGCAGCGGCACCTGGGAGAGAAGACATCAGCAGAGAATGCCCCCTTTATCTCTCTGTCCGGTGGAGGTGCCCAGAGCCACGCAAGGTTCACCTACTCAGCTGGGGCTGTTTTCAATCCCCAGGGAGCACCCTTTGCAGGTGACTCTCTAGACTGAGCTATGGGAATTGCTGGTGCCAGGAGTGGGGCTGGGGAAGCCAAGTGTGCTTGTGTGCACAGGTATGTGTCTGCCAACATTTAGGGATTTTGAGGGAAGAAGCAGAGTTTATTTCTGTTTTTTGGCTTGTCCTTGTAAACCATTCTTGTGACATCTGAGACTTGGATTCTGTGATGGATAAATCAGTACAGTCCTTAGGGCTTTTAAGAGAGAGGAGGATTCGTTGATGAGAAGTCATAGTTGGCTGGGGGAAGGAGGGGACTGATCTCTTGGGCCAACAGTGAGAGAAGCTCTGGGAAGGTCCCCATGTCCCTAAATGTCCCTATGTGCTTCTTATATACTAATTTGAAATACCACAGGACAGTTTTTCCTTCTGTGGGGATCCATCCTTCCCTCTCTCCATCCCTTCCTGTTGTTTGCCTTTCCTTTAACTACACATCCAGGTAGTTCGCCCTGGCCAACACACTTGTGTCCTTGTTTGAGTCACTGTATCCCTCTAGGCCTCTTTAAAATTTGAAAGTGAAAGTCACTCAGTCGAGTTTGACTCTTTATGACCCCAGGGACTATACAATCCTTGGAATTCTCCAGGCCAGAATACTGGAGCGGATAGCCTTTCCCTTCTCCAGGGGATCCTCCCAACCCAGGAATTGAACCCAGGTCTCTGACATTGCAGGCAGATTCTTTACCAGCTAAGCCACAAGGGAAGCCCAATTAAAATTAGCTACCTATCTAATTCATCTCCTCCAGCACCAGCCAGCCCCACTATTCTGAATACAGAACATTGTTACCAACCTGGATGTTGGCTTCTTTCAGGAAAGTTTTCGAGAGTTTGAGAAAGTATCCTATTAATTTTAGACTCAAGCTGATGAACGTTGTCCCTGGGATTGTCCTGGTAGTCGTGCCAAACTGTAGGACCTGAAGGGATGAGAGGAGCAGGGATAAAGATGATGTTTATGTTCCTGCTGGTTTTAGGCAGTGTGGGAATTAGCGTGAAGAGTTCTGGTTGTAAGGCCCAGGCGGACACTGATTAGCTGGGTCAACTTGACGTCTCTGTGTTTTACTTTCTTCCTCTGTTAAGTGGGGTGGATTGTACTTGTCTTGCTATAGTTGAGGAGAGCCTGTGTTCACTCACTGACTCACCAAATATCTTTCGAGTGTTGGTTGTTGTTCCAGGCATCATTCTAAGAAGTGATGCTATAATGGTGAGCAAAATAGACAAGGTTCTCACATTCTTATAATCCAGGGAGGAAGACAGACAGAAAACAAACTGAAAAAAAAAAAAAAAAAGAGTTACTTTTTTTGGATTGTAGTAGAGTCTTTGAAGACACTGAAGGCATAACAGTAGGTGAAAGCAGCTTGCAACAAGTATTTATGGCCCTCCCACCCATAGCTACTTCTGTTCTCTGTCTTTGCTTTGGGAATGTCCTTTTTATTTGCATACTGATTCACTGGAGCCGCATAGCGGGGGCCACGGAGATGGCATTTCTTCATTTTGGGGTTAATTCATTTCTTGTGGTCCCATCATTGCACTTCCTCATGTGTGTCTTGTTCCCCATCAAGTAAGCACATCTCTCCTGGCTTAGGGAGGCACAACCCATATTCTGGTGTCGTCTTAGGGGTGATGGGTTGTTGTCAGAACATCTGCCTTCAAGACTCAACAGTCAGTTCCTGTAAGAGCTTAGCCCTGACTTTTCGGGCTGTAGTTAATTCTTCTTTCTCCTCCAATACCAACGCTGATCTAATACTCCCACTTCTAATCTTCAAGAGGGAGAAATTCTTGACTTTCAAGGAAGTCTGGCTCCCAGAGGTTTCAAGTCTTTATAAAAGAATAAAAGCAAGAGCAAACACAAAGGGGCCTCCTTGTCAGGATGATGGAAGATGCTGCCCAGGGCCTGTGTGAGAAGCCGTCCTGTATGCTTGCCCCTCTCCAGACCTCCTGGGGAATTGTGCAGAGGGCTCCAGTGGTGAGTGCTCCGTCTGCATTTGGCAGTGTTAGTTTTTAAGTTTTGCGGCTCTTTGGATCCTGATGCTAGATTCAAAGGCCAGATTTATAAGGTCAGGGGAACCAAAGACGGCCAGTGACTCACACACTTTCATGTGTCTCAGCCCTTGCCCATTGGCAGTTTCTTGGCCCACTTGTAACCACTGTCCTGGAGCCAGTGCAGGTAAAGGAAAGGACCTTAGCAAACAGGGAAGGGGTGGGGGGTGGCCTGCCTGAGCCTGAGCCGGAGCCCAGGGCCTGTGATGTGGTCAGGCCACTGTGCACCCAACTCGGCAGGCCCTGCCAACCCCTGGCAGACAGGCCAGGGCACACACCGCCGGCGCCTGCGAGAGCTCCCTGGTCGCCTGTAGGGTGGGGCTGGCTGGGTCTCTGCTCCCCGTGCTGCCCTGGGGATGTGAGGTGGAAAACAGCCAGGGAAGGGAAAACAGCAGTATGTTGGTAAAAACCCTATAAATGCCTGCTTGACTCTGTGACTTCGTGTGCACCTTTTCTGTTCTGAAGATATTTGGGAGACAATGTATTACTTCTCTAATCTTCAAACTGTAGGTCATGACCCATAAGTAGAACATGAAATCAATCTGCCTGCATGCTACGTTGCTTCAGTTGTGTCCGACTCTTTGCAACCCTATGGACTATATAGCCTGCCAGGCTCCTCTGTACATGGAATTCTCCAGACAAGAATACCAAGAATACTGCTATTCCCTTCTCCAGGGGATCTGCCGAACCCCATGTCTCCTGTGGCTCCTACACTGCAGGCAGATTCTTTACCACTGACCCACCAGGGAAATCAATCTAGTGTGTGACAAACGACACAGTAAGAAGGAGAAAAGAAATGATTGAGTTAATGTTGAGTCTTTACATGCAGTATAGAATATGGTTGTGTAAGGCATGTTTTTAGTCTTAGGAAACGCATGCTTAACTATTTATGTTGAGTGTCATGACGTCTGTAATTTACTTTCAAATAGTTAAACCAAAAAATATGTTTGTGTATGCATGAGTGTGTATTGAGAGAAAGATGAGGTAATACGACCAAGTGTTAACTGCTGGCAGGTTTGGGTCATTGGTTCTCAATGGGAGTGATTTTTACTCCCCAGGGGACACTTGGCAATGACTAGAGACATTCCTGGTTGTTACAGCTGGGCATGTGGTGGGGGGCAGGGGAGGAGGTAGGGTGTAGGGGATAGAGACTAGGGTTGCTGCTAAACATACCACAATGCACAGAACAGCCTCCCTCCAAAGAATTATGACCCCAAATGTCATTTTTGCTGAGGTCAAGAAATCCTGTTTTCCATGAACAGTGTTTTGCATCACTTTTTCAACTTTCTGTCGGTTTGAAAACTTTCAAAAATAAATAAATGAAATGAAACAGACTCATGAAGAACTGAAAGTCTCGGAGTACATGTCATGTTGCACAGAATAAAGGTGACTGTTGTTTGGTTAAAATTCGTTTTATTTCAGTCTTAACTATGTCACTTTATGTGTTGTGGATCACAATAGAAAGCATTTCTTATAAGGATTGTTTCAAATATTGGAAAAACACTGCCTTATTCATATCCTTCTGGTGCACTTGCTGTCGGGGAGATGGAGAGGCTTGTCAGACTCTGCCCACTTTCACCTCATCTGAAATGATTCGGTAATCTTTTGTAATTTAAAATTTTAACATTAAAATTACAAAACCATTTTGTATTCGGGTATAATTGATTAACAATGTACAATAATCTTATTACACATTTTTTTTTTTTTTTTTGCGTATACTGTACTGCTGCTGCTGCTAAGTCATGTCAGTCATGTCCAACTCTGTGCAACCCCGGAGACGGCAACCCAACAGGCTTCTCTGTCCCTGGGATTCTCCAGGCATGAACACTGTAATGGGTTGCCATTTCCTTCTCCAATGTATGAAAGTGAAACGTGAAAGTGAAGTCGCTCAGTCGTGTCTAACTCTTAGTGACCCCATGGACTGCAGCCTACCAGTCTCCTCTNCATGTCAGTCATGTCCGACTCTGTGCCACCCCGGAGACGGCAGCCCAACAGGCTTCTCTGTCCCTGGGATTCTCCAGGCACGAACACTGTAATGGGTTGCCATTTCCTTCTCCAATGCATGAAAGTGAAATGTGAAAGTGAAGTCGCTCAGTCGTGTCTAACTCTTAGTGACCCCATGGACTGCAGCCTACCAGTCTCCTCTGTCCATGGGATTTTCCAGGCAAGAGTACTGGAGTGGGGTGCCATCGCCTTCTCTGGTACACTGTGCTAAGCAGTTTATATGTGTGCCCTTATTTCATCTTCACAAGAACTCTTGTGCAGTGGGTGTTATTCCTGTCTTCATTTTACAGACAAACTGAGGCTTGGAGATTAAATTGAAGACAAGGGCACACAGAAGTTAAATGGCAGAACAGAGACTTAGGTCTCTTAGACTCCAAAATCCAACTCTGCCCTTCTGTTTCTAACCCTTTCGTGCTTTCTAAACTCACCATTGCTTGGTTTGGGAGTGAGAGGAGCCTTCTTCTCCTGGAGGATGGATGAGGGGTGTCAGCTACCCTCTGCTCCTTTGCAGTTCTTCTCCTGAAGTCAGCACAGTGAGTCTGAGCTCTCCTTTTGGACCTGAAGAAAGACAGTGTTCATCTTGAAGTGGTAGAAATTTGACCTGAAAAGAATCTTTAGGATTGAAGGGCAAGAAGTCAACAAGTGTTCATGAAAATATTTGACTCAGGGAGTTCCCTGGTGGTCCAGTGGTTAGGACTCAGCACATTCACTGCTGGGACCTGAGTTCAATCCCTGGTCAGGGAACTAAGATCCTGAAAGCCATACAGGGAAAAGCCAAAAAATAATTTTTTTTTGGCCAACCCGACAAGGCCAATCCTAAATACTGATTTCCAAGAAGCCCAATGTGCTGTGCTTGAGGGGCAAAAACAAGGAGCTCACATGTCTCTTTCCAACGGACAATTTCCGGAGTGTAAATGAAGCTTCAGCGAGTTGACTGAGATCTCTAATAGTGACCCTAACCAGTGTGATCAGCACAGAGATGCCCTCAGCCCTCAAGTAAGTGTGGGCTCTTACATCTTAGGACAAGGAAAGACCAAGTCTGGTCTCAAGGGGGAGAACATGACTTCCAGTCAGGATGCCCCAGTTTCTAACCTTTAACTGGAAACCTTCAGTCATCTAGAACTGTCTGGCTTTCACTTCCCACTTTTAACTGGCCACCTATTCCTGGCAATTCTAGTGAGTTGTTCCCTTCACATTGCAACCGTCACTGCCTCGTCTTGGATCCCTAGCACATTTCGCCGAGAGTCCAACTCCTGGACCATTGTGATAGTCTGGTGCAGGTTTGAGCATTGCCCACACAGAACCTGAGTAATCGTTTGAAAACACCTATCTTGCCTCCTTACTCTCTTACACAAACATTTGCAATTCCCTTTTCATTACTGAATAAAAATCCTCATTTCATGGTATAAGATCTACAGCTTTCTAAAATTCTCTCCAAAAAAAAAAAAAAAGAGAGAGAGAGGGAAAAAAAAATTCTCTCCTCTGTTTCCACGCTCACCTACCCCTTCCCATCACATTGCCCCTTCATCAACAGGCAACCCCCTGGAGAGACCCATGTCTTTGCACTTCATCCTTCTCCACTGCTAGAGTTTCACCCCACTGAGCCTGCCTGGTAAACTCCTACTAGATTTCACTGAATCTAAGACAGTCGAATGCAAGATACATCGCTGTTTTGTACCAATAAAAGGAAAAAAAAAGATGCTAATTAAGTGATCTCGTTATTTTTATCTCTTAGGATTTTTAGTGCTTATTAAAAGAACTTTTAGATATCCTCTTAAAAATCATATATAAATAACTTATACATTCAAAACAGGAATCATATCAATGTAATAAATTGATTGAAATAGTCCCCAAACTTATTTACATTCAATCTGCCTCTTTTTTTTTTTTTTATAACTTCCTTTTTCTTTGTTAACTACTACAGTCAACATTTTCATAGGTCATTTGGATGAAGAGATATGTTGATTAATTATCTGCATGATTCAATACTGGGAGGGAGGGATAATATACTAGATATTGAAAATTATTAATGAGAATGATGAGTCTAAACTGAGATAAAAATTTAATAAGAAAAAATGTAAACTTTAAACTGTGACTAGCTGGGGTTTATGTGTCAAAATCTCATATTTGGGGGACTGAGCATCATACCAACCCTCTGAAAAGGGGGTGAAGGTTAGGACAGGCAAACTGACCAACCTGTCTACTTCAGTCAAGCATCAACAAAGTGTTGCCAGATTAGTGGACATGAGAAATTAAAATTATAAATGCTACCTGGTAACATGTGAAATGTGAGACTCAATATAAATATTTCATTGCCTCAGAAAAACTCAGGAGGCCTTGAGCTTGGTTATCTATGGAATTGATAGGAATTTCTAGGGCAGCTTCCCTGGAAAGATTTTCTTTGGAGAGGTGCTAGCAGTTCAGCCCATGGTTGATGCCAGGGAGGTTGTTTTTGCAGCTTACAAAGCAGAGGCTAACTGCTGTTTGTGGACTCTGGGACCTGGTAACACTCCTTCCTATTATCTAGCACATTTTATTATATTTAAAAAAATTATTGATTTGGCTGCGTCAGGTCTTAGTTGCATCACGTGGGATCTTTGTTGCGGTGCCCAGACTCTCTAGCTGTGGCATGTGGGCTCTGGACCACACAGGCTCAGTAGTTGCTGTGCAGGGTCTTACTTTCCCCTAGGCATGTGGGATCTTAGTTCCCTGATCAGGGATCAAACCCATTCCCCCTGCACTGAAAGGTGGATTCTTAACCACTGGACATCAGGGAAGTGCCTACTTAGCACACTTTAAAACATCAAGCTGTATAAAGTCCTCGGAAAAGATTTATCACCCATAGCTGACTTCAAATGGACAACTCTGATCTTGGTTAACTTACTTACTGAAAAAACTTTTATCTTCTGGTGTTTGGGGGGAACTGCATGATTTGGTCTCTTTGGTGAGCGTCACGCATTCTCACTTTGGTTCTTTGTTTGGTAGGGCGCTCACTGCAGGTGGACATGCAAGCTAGAACTCTGCTGTTTTAATACTGGGGAGGGAATGCCTATCTCCATTTGGCTGTAAAGATACTCCAGAAGCTGGCTGTATGGACCCTTCAAAGAAAGGATCTTGGGGCGTCAGTCCGCAGTTTCTGGAAGGAAGACTTGGGACCAGTCCTTTGTAAGCCTGCTTTTTGTCCCTATCACACTTACTGCCTGGTATTCCTGGCCCTTAGGCTCTGGGGTGTGGTCCCTGCTATGGTTATTTGAAAGAAAAGTGAAAGTGTTAGTTGCTCAGTTGTGTCTGGCTCTTGACAACCTCATGGACTGTAGCCTGCCAGGCTCTTCTGTCCATAGAATTCTCCAAGCAAGACTACTGGAGTGGGTTCCCATTCCCTTCTCTAGGGGATCTTCCCCACCCAGGGACTGAATCCAGGTCTCCTGGATTGCAGGCAGAATCTTTAGTGTCTGAGCCAACAAAGAATTTGAGAAAAGGTAAAAGGAGCCTTCTGAGGGCCAGGTACTCTGCCTTCAGCATCAGTTGGGGCACTCAATCAGGCAGAGTTTCTACTGGTCAACCCAGGATTTTAGAGTTTTGCCACAACAGAGAATTGGCATCTACCCCTACTTCCCAGTCTCTATTATGGAAGGTTAGTGATGATTATCTTGTAATGATTACCTTCCCCTTTCAGTCTTAAATCACCTGTAATACAAAGGGATCCTCACACATGGACTGTGCACAGAACTCTCGATTGAAGACTGAGTCATTACATGGTTTTGTGTGTAGATGGGGAAGAGTATTACAGTGGGATTTTTTTTCCCCTCTAGTTTTTAATGATTGTGCTGCTGCTGCTAAGTTGTTTCAGTTGTGTCTGACTCTGTGTGACCCCACAGACGGCAGCCCACCAGGCTCCCCTGTCCCTTGGATTCTCCAGGCAAGAGCACTGGAGTGGGTTGCCATTTCCTTCTCCAATGCATGAAAAGAGAAAGTGAAGTCGCTCAGTCATGTCTGACTCTTTGAGACCCCATAGACTGCAGCCTACCAGGCTCCTCCGTCCATGGGATTTTCCAGGCAAGAGTACTGGAGTAGGTTGCCATTGCTTTCTCCATAATTGACTGTGGCAATATACAAAACATAAAATTTACCTTTTTAACTTTAAGTGTACAATTAGATGACATTAAGAACATTCATATTGTTGTTCAACCATGACCATCATCCAACTCCAGAGTACTTCCAATCTTCCCAAATGTTTTCCTCACTTAAAAAAAAAATTGAGCTGTAATTCACACACTATAAAGTTCATCCCTTTTCAAGTGAACCGTTCAGTGGTTTTTAGTTTGCTCACAAGGTTGTGCAGCCATCAACAGTACTGAATTGCAGGATGTTTTAATTTGATCACTTTTTAAAAAGATATTATTTTAATTAATTAATTAATTAGACTGTGCTGAGTCTCAGTTGCGGCATGTGGGATCTTTAGTTGCAGCTCAGGGACTCTTAGTTGCAGCGCAAGGGAATCTTAGATTCTTGGGCTCCTTGTATTGGGAGCTTGGAGTCTTAACCACTGGACCACCAGGGAATTTCCTCTGATCACTTTTTAATTCTAGTTTTCCACACAGCATCACCATCTTCGCTGTCAGTTGCCTTTGTGATGTTGCATGTCTTAAGAGGGCTTCACTCTGGTCTCTGGAATTTTCTCCCANTAGCTCAGGGACTCTTAGTTGCAGCGCGAGGGAATCTTAGATTCTTGGGCTCCTTGTATTGGGAGCTTGGAGTCTTAACCATTGGACCACCAGGGAATTTCCTCTGATCACTTTTTAATTCTAGTTTTCCACACAGCATCACCATCTCCGCTGTCAGTTGCCTTTGTGATGTTGCATGTCTTAAGAGGGCTTCACTCTGGTCTCTGGAATTTTCTCCCAAGCTACTGACATCTGTTCTGCAAGTTTTGATGCCAACACTTTTCTAACTGTGCCTGATGGTGTCAGGAAATGACAACTGTGATATGATTACCCACTTACCTGGCCACCAGTGATAGCATGACACATACTGATTTAGAGATGTTAAAATGTGGAAAAATGCAGTCTTAGGATTGGTGAATGTGATATTTATCTTTCTGGTTCCAACTCCAAAGTTGCTGTGTTTCTTGTGACTCAGTCCCTGACTCAATTCTCTGAATGGCATCATTCACACTATTCCAAACTCCAGGCTTTGGATAAAACCCTATTATTCCCCCTATTGTATCTGCTTTATCTATATATTTAAAAAAACATATTGTTTCTCTCTCCAGACCAGGAACCCCTACTTATGAAGTGTAACCATGCTACTTGGACTAATAACATCGGCCTCCCTGGGAACTTGCTAGAGACGCGGAGTCTCAGGCCCCATCCCAGAACTCCGGAATAAAAATCTGCATTTTAATACAAATTTCAAGTGATTCAAATTCACATAGGCCTTTGAGGAACATTTGTCTAAAGCACGTATGACTGTGGCTCTAGCAGTTGCTGTTGCACAATTTGTTATGCACAAATGCTAAAGAGACACATCTCTATTGACTATGTGCTGGGTGCCGGTATCTTGTTCATTTCCAAGCCACAATACTTGAGAGTCAGATCCTTACTTGCTTATGGGTCATTCATTCACTCAACTCTAACTTAGTGATTTGTATGTGCCAGGCACGAGAAATACAAAGTTGAACAAGACATGGGCCCTGATCACAGTTACTATAAGGTTGGAATAGAAGCATAGTGCCCCAAACGCCATAGGAACTCAGTTATTGTTACCAGGGTGGCTGATTCCAGTAGGTTAGTGTGAGTCCCTTATCCAGGTAGCCTGGATATGAGCAGTGAATGGGTGGAACTTCTTATGCGGACTCCAGGTTGAAGGCAGGTAACTCAGTGAGTAAAAGGGATTGATCATGACTGATGTTGAACAGGAAGAAGTACTACACAGCAACCCAGAAACATGGACATTGGAACTGAAGCTGATGAAACAGGAACCAAATAAGCTGTGTTCTTTGGCCAGCATGCTCAGGAAGCTGGCATTTTTTGGTTTGTTTATTTGTTCACCCAAGTCCAGGGGTCTGAAGACTCTGGCCCATGAGCCAAGTCTGGCCCACTATTTGTTTATAAATGAAGCTTTGTTGGAAAACAGCCCTGTTTATTGGTTTACATATTATTTACTGATGCTTTCATAATACAGTGGTAGAACTGAATAATTGCAACAGTGATGGTCCACAAAGCTGGAAATATTTACTATCCCACCCTTGACTAAAAATGTTTTCTGACCTCTGATCTAGTCTTCCACTTTAGCTAAAATTGAAAAACATTTTTCAATGAATTTTTAAAGTATACATACATTTAAATAGAAAAGGTCTACGATGATACGTCCTAAAATGATAAATCCTAAAAGATGATGCTGTGAAAGTGCTGCATTCAATATGCCAGCAAATCTGGGAAACTCAGTAGTGGCCGCAGGACTGGAAAAGACAATGCCAAAGAAAGGCAATGCCAAAGAATGCTCAAACTACCGCATAATTGCACTCATCTCACATTCCAGCAAAGTAATGCTGAAAATTCTCCAAGCCAGGCTTCAACAATATGTAAACTGCGAACTTCCAGATGCTCAAACTAGATTTAGAAAAGGCAGAGGAACCAGAGATCAAATTGCCAACATCTGCTGGATCATTGAAAAACTAAGAGTTTCAGAAAAACATCTATTTCTGCTTTATTGACTATGCCAAAGCCTTTGACTGTGTGGATAACAACAAACTGTGGAAAATTCTTCAAGAGATGGGAATATCAGACCACCTGACCTGCCTCCTGAGAAATCTGTGTGCAGGTCAGGAAGCAACAGTTAGAACTGGACATGGAACAACAGACTGGTTCCAAATAGGAAAAGGAGTACGTCAAGGCTGTATATTGTCACCCTGCTTGTTTAACTTATATGAAGAGTACATCATGAGAAACGCTGGGCTGGAAGAAGCACAAGCTGGAATCAAGATTGCTGGGAGAAATATCTATAACCTCAGATATGCAGATGACACCACTCTGATGGCAGAAAGTGAAGAGGAACTAAAAAGCCTCTTGATGAAAGTGAAAGAGGAGAGTGAAAAAGTTGGCTTAAAGCTCAACATTCAGAAAACTAGGATCATGGCATCCAGTCCCATTACTTCATGGAAAATAGATGGGGAAACAATGGAAATAGTGGCTGACTTTATTTTTCTGGGCTCCAAAATCACTGCAGATGGTGATTGCAGCCATGAAATTAAAAGACACTCCTTGGAATGAAAGTTATGACCAACCTAGACNAGCACCACCCTTATGGCAGAAAGTGAAGAGGAACTAAAAAGCCTCTTGATGAAAGTGAAAGAGGAGAGTGAAAAAGTTGGCTTAAAGCTCAACATTCAGAAAACTAGGATCATGGCATCCAGTCCCATTACTTCATGGAAAATAGATGGGGAAACAATGGAAATAGTGGCTGACTTTATTTTTCTGGGCTCCAAAATCACTGCAGATGGTGATTGCAGCCATGAAATTAAAAGACACTCCTTGGAATGAAAGTTATGACCAACCTAGACAGCATATTAAAAAGCAGAGACATTACTTTGCCAACAAAGGTCTGTCTAGTCAAGGTTATGGTTTTTCCATTGGTCATGTATGGATGTGAGAGTTGGACTATAAAGAAAGCTGAATGCAGAAGAATTGTGTTTTTGAACTATGGTGTTAGAGAAGATTCTTGAGAGTCCCTTGGACTGCAAGCAGATCCTACCAGTCCATCCTAAAGGAGATCAGTCCTGAATATTCATTGGAAGGACTGATGTGGAAGCTGAAACTCCAATATTTTGGCCACTTGATGCGAAGAGTTGACTCATTTGAAAAGATCCTGATGTTGGGAAAGATTGAAGGCAGAAGAAGAAGGGGCCGACAGAGGATGAGTTGGTTGGATGGCATCACTGACTCAATGGACGTGAGTTTGGGTGAACTCCAGGAATTGGTGATGGACAGGGAGGCTTGGCGTGCTGTGGTTCATGGGGTTGCAAAGAGTCGGATACGACTGAGCAACTGAGCTGAACTGAACTAGGTTACCAGTTTATTATAGAAGGATATAACTCAGGAACAACCAGATGGAAGAGATGCCTAGGGTATGGTCACAGAGCTTCCATGCTCTCCCAACACCTCCAGGTGATGACCAACTTGAAAGATCTGTCCTTTTGGGTTTTTATGGAGGACTCATTACCTAGTCAGGATTGATTAGATCATCAGCCATTGGTGACTGAACCCAACCTCCAGCCCTTCTCTCCTCCCAGAAAGTCTCCTCTCTAGTTACTGGGTTGGTTCCCCTGGTAACTAGCCTGGGTGCTTAGAAAACCTAGAGGCTTTCCACAGGACACTCATTAACACAAGAAATGACATCAGGTCTATCTCAACACTTAGGAAATTCCAAGGATTTTAGCAGCTCTGTGCCAGGAACTGACCAAAGACTAAGTACACTCATTTTATTATAAATCACAGTATCACACAAGCTTTTAAAGGTGTTTTTGGCTTATTTGTTTTGTTTTGGTTACTTGTTGATAGGATTGTTTCAATTTAAATCCTCATCAGATGTGTCTAAGAATGCCTGCTTCCCAGAACCTCCAACTAGGTATTATTGAAATTAATAGTAACAGTACCTTTTCCACTTTCACTCTTAGTTTCCTGTTTCCTAGCAGACTGATCTCTTCATATTGACCATTTAAGCTACACCCCACCTCTCAGGACCACTGAAGTCCCTGACTACTAATACTTGGCAAAGCTGGCCGTCAGCATCATCAGCTAGTTCTGGATGTCAGCCCTATCATGTACATGCCTCTTTCTCTCACCTTGCTCTAACAAGTGTCAACTGGTGAGTCTGGTGGGGTCACATAACCTGCCATACACTAGATCACACATCACAGAAAAGCAAAAGTTTTATCAGGAGGGTAGGTGACCACTCTCCTCCTGTTTTTGGCCAACATCCTTTAGAGAACAGTGAAAACTTTCTGCCTCCACTCGCAATCCCCTGAGGTTCCGCTGAAATGGAGGAGTCCATCAGGAGCTTCCAACTGCCTGATCCAGGGACTTCCTTTAAGTCTGTCCTTCTCTTGGCAGATTTCAGTACTTGACTCTCCTTCTTGGAAGGTGTTTTGTCCACAACGTGCAGTTAACTGTTCACACTTAGGTCTCCTTTGCTGGCTCTTCTTCCCTTGAATGCCTTTTAAATACAAATATTCTTGACGTTCTTGCTTTCCTAGTCTCTTTTTGTTCATGCTTCACACCTACAGACCTCTAAAGTGCGATCTGCAGATGGCTTACCGACTCTAATCCTTTCTTGATCACTTCCAAATCAACCTGTCCGCAATGTAACTCACCCTCCCTGTCTCCTCACCAGAACAGGTTCTTCCACTCCTGTCTCCTTTCTCTCTGAGCAGAATCACCATCGACCAACTGCTCAGCTTAGAAACCTCAGAGATATTTCTTTTTCTGCTCTCTGCCTCGTCTGTCAACATCCAACCTGTTGTCAGACCCTGTTGGCTTTCTGTATGAATGTTCATTTGTGAAGACCGCCTGGAACTGAAATGCAGCCTCCTCATCCTTGACTTAATGGTCAGAGCAACTTTCTATCTCATTTTCTGCTTCCTGATTCTCCAGTCAAATTCCTTTCATGCTGCTGCCAAAGCCATCTTCCTATGATGCAAATGTGATCAAGTTCTTTTCCCACCAAAATAATCTCTTAATGACTTCTCATAGATAACAGAAGCCTTCATAATCTGATCCCTGCCTTCCTTTTCTGTTTTAAACCTGTAGGTCTTTCTGCCCAGCAGCCAGTTCGTGTTCCCAGCAGGTCACTTTCTGGTCTCAGTTTGCCCTGGGCCCCTGCCCAGGATGCCCTGACTTAGCCCCTTCTGAATCCTGGACACCTGGCCTCACTCTTCTCCAGCATCACTCACTTCCTGCTTTTTGACCCTTGGCACCTCTGTCCTTTCACTGGTAAATCAGTTATCACGATGTTATTCCAGCANTCACTTTCTGGTCTCAGTTTGCCCTGGGCCCCTGCCCAGGATGCCCTGACTTAGCCCCTTCTGAATCCTGGACACCTGGCCTCACTCTTCCCCAGCATCACTCACTTCCTGCTTTTTGACCCTTGGCACCTCTGTCCTTTCACTGGTAAATCAGTTATCACGATGTTATTCCAGCGAATCCTATGCCTTCCCATTCTCCACTGCCAGATGCTGTGTTCAGGGTAGACCAGACCTTGCTTGATTCATCTCTTCTATCCAAGGCTTTGCACAGGGCCAGGCACAGAGAAGTCACTCCTCTAATGTGTGTTCCTCTAATGACCTCATCACGCTTGCTTGGTAACTGATATTTGAAAGTGTATGTGTATGTATATTTGTGAGTATGTATGTGCGTGCGTGCATGTGTGCTAAGTCGCTTCAGTTGGGTTAGACTTTTTGCGATCCTGTGGACTGCAGCCCACCAGGCTCCTCTGTCCATGGGATTCTCCAGGCAAGATTACTGGAGTGGGTTGCCGTGCCCTCCTGCAGGGGATCTTCCCAACCTTGGCAGGCAGGTTCTTTACCACTAGTGCCACCTGGGAAGCCCATGTATTTGTATATATGTGTGTGTGTATGTATTTATCTCACTTTGCTGTACACCTGAAACTAACACAATATTGTAAATCTATGCTTCAATATAGAAAACTCCCACAGGAAATTTCCTGGCAGTCCAGTGGTTAGGACTCCTTGCTTTCCCTGGGGAGGGCACAGGTTCCATCCCCAGTCAGAAACTGCAAGTCATGGCCCCCTCCAAAAACTCCTGCAGATGTTAGATTCTAACTATAACCAGTATTCTATCAGTAATCAACTTCCATATTGATCTAAGTTCTTGTTGATGTTCATCAGATCCACATCTTCTCTGTATAAGATATTAATAAGAAGTTGGTGTTTTCTGTAGTTCCATCACAAATTCAGACTGGGTCAGCTGTTGGCGGGGTGGAGGGAAGTGCAAATCAAACTGATCTTGAGACCGAAAAAATGAAGCAGGCGGCTCTATATAACCAACGGGTCAGTTTATTATGGGGTTGCTTACACACAGGTGGGGTCTGGAAGCATTTACAACTGCATTCCCCACCCCTGAGGGGTCATGGGGGCAACTTTATAGCTAATCTAGGGTGTGGGGGTGTGTGCTTAGAAACAGGATGTGTATTCCTAAGTCAAGATTTATGAATGGGTAACTAGTCTTGTTGGTGCTGAGAATAGGTCAACAAAAGTTTTCATCATTGTTTGCAGACTAACAGAGCATGGAGGCCACCTGGATCTAATGACCATTAAACAATATCTATTAACTACAAAGCCCTAGATGACTGGAAAGAGATTTACTACACAGTCCAGCCCTAAGGTGGGGTCAGTAGAAGGACAAGAGGAACTGAATGGGCCCACAATGGCATCAGTAATGCTAATAGCCATACACCTCCTAAAGGCGGCCTGTTTATTTTCATCTCCAAACAAGAAATAAAAAGGCACATGAAAATGAAGCAAACAAACAGAGCCAACATTCATAGTAATTCCTTCACCAAGTACTTTGGGATTTTAGTTTGTTCCTGCTAGTTTCTAGAAAGACATTTGCTGTCATAAAAAAGAATGAAATTTTGCCATTTGCAGTAATATGGGTAAACTTGGAAGGTATTATGCTAAGTGAAATAAGCCAGACAAAAAAAGAAAAATAATAAATTGTATTACTTATATGTGGAATCTAAAAAACTACAATAAACTAGTGAGTATAACAACAACAATAAAAAAGCAGACTCACAGGTATAGAGAACAAACTAGCGGTTACCAGTGGGGAGAGAAAATATAAAGGTAGGGGATTAAGAAGTACAAACTATTATGCGTAAAATAAGCCACAAGGATATACTGTACAACACAGGGAATACAGCTAATATTTTATAATGAANAACAACAACAATAAAAAAGCAGACTCACAGGTATAGAGAACAAACTAGCGGTTACCAGTGGGGAGAGAAAATATAAAGGTAGGGGATTAAGAAGTACAAACTATTATGCGTAAAATAAGCCACAAGGATATACTGTACAACACAGGGAATACAGCTAATATTTTATAATGAATATAAATGGAACATAATGTTTACAATTTGTGCATCACTATATTGTACACCTGTAACTTATATAATATTGTACAGCAACTATATTTCAAATTTAAAAATTAATGAAAATATAAATTAAAAAAAATTAAAGACAAAAAATTTTATAAAAAAATGAAAGGCATTTGCTCAGGCTGACTGGGCCTGGGGCAATCCCACGGGCACCAAGGGTGTTGGCAGTCCTGCCCGGGAGCAGGTGGATATTGCTGGGAAGGCTACTCGCCCTCTGAGCCTTGGAGTCCTCACCTGTAAAGCGGAAACAATGACCCTGCGGTAGAGGCTTGTTGCANAGGTTCTGCACAGGGCTTCCCACTACCTGCCTCTGTCCTCATGGCAACATTCAGAATACAGAAACATCTCAGGTATGAGCTCTCAGACACTGAAGGCGCATGTCCACTGGCAATCAGGTGTGTTCAGATTGCCTGACTCCTGTTTTGACACCCTGGGTTTAGTGGGATGAGACAGGTGTCTGGAGGTGCTCCATGGCAAACAAGTTTCCTGATGGAAATGTGTTTATTCAGAAGCCAATTGTTGCTTTCTTGGGCAGGATGTCTTAGAGGTCTCTAAGTTGCTCAGCTTTCCCTCCAGGTGAATGGAAGTCCTTTATGCCCCTGGCTGAAGGAGAAAGAGATGATGTGGCCAATAGCTCAAGCTTGTCTTCATGCAGATATTACATTCAGGTTTTTACAATGAATGTTTGATTTTCCCTGGAGGAATATTTATTTCCAAATCTACCAAATGCTCCTTGAGGCAGCTTCCACATGGATTTTAATTGCTAAACCCACTTATTCTGACTCAGTGTCTGTTTGGTAAAATGTTTAGAGATACAAAAAGTAGGGAGAGGAGTGAGCTGGGCCCAGATGCTTCTCTATGACTAACAGAATGTCCACCCAAAGTTGGGAGATGAGCAGCTGGCTGGCGTGTCATAGGTGGGTGGGTTTCTCATAACTCTTATTTAAAGCTGTGCCCTATTGTACTAAAATTATAATTTGTGAATAAGCTTTGAATTAGAGCCACTGGGCTGAGCTGACTCACTGTCAGTAACGGGGACAGGGTCTGAGGGATGTGTCTGTGTCACAGTCAATGCCGGGGAGAGGGGAAGCGCACAGCACGCTGGAGGGGAACCTGCGCATCGGCTTTTTTGAGAGTCATTTCTGCAGACCTGGGGCACTCCCTTTTCTCTCCATCCCTTCCCTCTATCCTTCTAGAAGAAGGATAGGGTTACTTTGGGACTTCCCTGGCGGTCCAGTGGTTAAGAACCTGCTTTCCAGTGCAGGGGTCTCGGGTTCAATCCCTGATCAGTTCCCACATACCGTGGGGCAGCTAAGCCCGGGAGCTGCAGTGAGGAGCCCTTGTTGTTACTGTCCAGTCTCTGAGTTGCAGCCGACTCTTTTGACCCCAGAGCCCACGCCCCCCGCCCCCCAGCTCCCCGACAAACCAACAATAGGGTTATGTCGAAGTCATCCTCACTGCACCGTCCAGTGGATCTCAGTGGAAATGCTTGAAAATCAGAGTCTGGGGCTTTGACCTCACATAGCCCACTCAGCTCACTAGGCTGGCCTTGCAGCAGGAGGTGAGGTGCAGAATACACAGAAATCTGGAAAACTGGTTTCAGGGCCAGGGCAAGAGGGAGCCAAAAACTCTCACCATTTTAAGTCATGGAGTTAAGGTCTTGGAAGGAGTAGATGGTCTCTCTGAGGTGGCCTAGGCCGTTGTGCTGGGCTCTGTGTTTCTGGCGGGTGGGAACAGGCTGGCTGGGGGAGCTGCAGTTCAAGGGCTCAGGGGCTTATCGTAGCACTTTTGCTCAGGGGCCCTTGTTGTGGTCCCCTTGTGCCATTTATGTTGTGAGATGCTCAGCGTGTCATATGATTGATCCCAGGTGGTCCCTATTGGGATGTTTCAGTGACAAATGAAGGATGGTGGGAGTGAGTGTGGGTGATGGAGCCACCGACACCTGTATCCGTGAACAATTTAATTTGAATTCACTCCTATTCATTGATCAGCATTTTGAAAAACAGAGAATAACGTTCTGAAGTGATAGATTTCAGGAAGCACAGTTTTCAGAAGAAACAGGGTAGAGAAACCCCAGAACACAGGGCTCTGGAAGAACAATGAGGTACTGGGATGATGACGTAAAGCCTGTAGCCCAGTGATTCCCAATGGGTGACGTTGGGCAATGACTGCAAACACCTTTAGTTGTCACAGCTGAGAAAGGAGGTATGGCTGACATGTTATGGGACCTAAGGACCCTCTAGTGCATAAGACAGCCTAAATAAGGAGCAGTCTGGCCCAACCGGTCAGTACCACCACTGCTGAGAAACCTGTTGGAAATGGACCTCAAAGCAGGGCAACAGCATGACTGCCTCTTTTATTTTATGTGTAATAAACACCAGACATTTGGGAGCGTCCTCTGTGTGCCAGACACAGTGGCTGGCTGAGCGGGAGGCCAAAGAATGACTAAGACAGTTAGGGAGACAACAGGATGGTTTGGCTCCTCTCTCTCTGCTCCTAGATGAAAGTTCTCTCCAAGAAGGTGTATCTCTCAGACCCTCACAGCACCATCTACAATGCCTGATGATCTTTGTTCTCAACAAATGCTCACATCCATTGGAGCGAGGCACACTTCTGCTACGAGGCCTGTGCTATGATTGGTCCTGGTGGCTTCAGCTGGCCTTTGGTGCCGTCCTGAAGGCTTCCTGGTTTCTCACACATGCAACTTCCCACGCCAAGAAGCAGACTTGTTTTAGTTACTGAGATGGACTCGGATGTGACTGTGTCTGGAGCTCACCTCTTGCTCAACTGTGATTATTCATGGCTGACTGCAGATTTCTGCAGAAAAATCTCCCACATCTGGCTTCAGGAAGCCCTGCTCAGGGGGTAGTTCTTATGCCAGAGTGTCCTGGCAAGGCAGTGTTGGAGAAGGAGGAGAGTCATCTGTGTGGCTCACAGTCCCGTCATTCTAACCCCCCTTGATTACACGTTAGGCCACAAGAGTTCAGTGGAGTGAGAAGGTTTCACATGAGGAATTTGGACTTAACGGGAGATGGAAAAGTCTGAAGATATGTATTCACCCAAGGCACAGAATTCGAAGGCTGCCTGGGTCAGCCCAACCCCAGCTCACCCCACATAGGGATGGTCCCCATTTCTGCTACAGTGAAACAAGATTGCTGGGGCAATTCCTTTGCTGATAGACTTAAAGCGTCAGTTCAGTACTGTGGCTCAGTCGTGTCCGACTCTTTTCGATCCCATGGACTTCAGCATGCCCTGCCTCCCTGTCCATCACCAACTCCCGGAGTTTACTCAAGCTCATGTCCATTGAGTCAGTGATGCCATCCAGCCATCTCATCCTCTGTCGTCCCCTTCTCCTCCCGCCCTCAATCTTTCCCAGCATCAGGGTCTTTTCAAATGAGTCAGCTCTTCCCATCAGATGCCCAAAGTACTTAAGGCCTAGAACGTCTCTATCATCACACATTTATATTCTTCACATTCTGTGACAAAGAGCCTGCAGTGGGGCAGAAGATGCTACAGGGTTATTGCAAGGGGCCTGTGACCTATGCAACGAGCCTTGATGTAGACCAAATANATGCCCAAAGTACTTAAGGCCTAGAACGTCTCTATCATCACACATTTATATTCTTCACATTCTGTGACAAAGAGCCTGCAGTGGGGCAGAAGATGCTACAGGGTTATTGCAAGGGGCCTGTGACCTATGCAACGAGCCTTGATGTAGACCAAATATATAATATTACACACATAAACATTATATTCTTTTTCAAATGTATGTGAATGCTGCTGGGATTAAACCATGGGGATTAACTGAGGTGCTGAATCCAGAGTGAATTGTTATTCCCCTGCCACTCCTGTCTCAAACCACAGACAGTTTTGAGTCTGTCTCCTGGCTCGCTCCTGTCCCTTCCCATTTCCACCTCTTCAAGTGGGAACCGGGCCTCGTCAATTACTCCTCCATAAATCTCACCTGTGTGCCCTTCCTTCCCTGATGTTCTCCCCCAGGTCAGGCCCTCATCACTCCATCCCTGGAAGACGACCAGAGCTCCCCACCTGGCCTGTCTCTAAGGCCCCATTCAAGATCATCTAGCACTCTGCCACCAAGTAAATCTTCCTTCTGGTCCATATAATTCCTTGGTCTAAAAATACTTAGGACTTCTGATCTCTTAACCTGGTTATTTGCAACACCTCTCAGAGTGACATTAAGTACCACCTCTTGAACACAAAATGACAGCCACCTAATATTTTAAAAATAACTGAATCAGATTGAAGTGTCCTGTAGAATACCACAATTTATGGTTACCATGTATTGATAAGAATTAGTATTTTATCATACCCCTCAGATGTGTGCGTGTGGGCATGCTCAGTCACTCAGTCATGTGCGACCACATGGGCTATAGCCTGCCAGGCTCCTCTGTCCATGGGATTCTCCAGGCAAGAGTACTAGGGTGAGTTGTGACTTCCTCCTCCAGGGACCTTCCCAGGAGGAACCTGAGTCTCTTGCATCTCCTGCTTTGCCAGGTGGATTCTCCTCCACTGCGCCACCTGGGAAGCCCTTCAGAATGAAAGTGTTCAATAAATAGATGCAGTGGAATTATAGCAATGAACAGAAAACTTCATTTTCCACATCTCATTTTTTTCAAGAACAGGAGGTCACTTCCTATTTCCTTGAAATAAATTTTCCCCAAATTGTAGTGTTCTACAGAATTCTGCATATCAGAAAGTTCAGGAACTGCCAGCTTAATTTACTGGGCCCAGGACTCTAATTCCAATTTCTCTTTGCTTCCATGAGGGTGTAAGCAGAGAAGCTTGTCCAAACAGGACCTGCTGGCGCCCTCTGGTGGAGATCGGGGAGAAAACATACACAAAAAGGTTGCTTCGCTGCTGCTGCTGCTGCTGCTAAGTTGCTTCAGTCGTGTTCCACTCTGTGCGACCCCATAGACGGCAGCCCACCAGGCTCCCCCGTCCCTGGGATTCTCCAGGCAAGAACACTGGAGTGGGTTGCCATTTCCTTCTCCAATGCATGAAAGTGAAAAGTGAAAGTGAAGTCTCTCAGTCGTGTCCGACTCTTAGTGACCCCATGGACTGCAACCCACCAGGCTCCTCCATCCATGGGATTTTCCAGGCAAAGTTGCTCTACCTATTGGCAAATGCTATTACTGTATTGAAAGGGCCCCAAGAAATGTGATCTGCAAAGTCTGTTCTGACAGGGAGGTGTCTTTTGCTGTGTGCAGTACTGCAGAACGGACGGGAATCATTGGGTGGGGGTGGGGGTGGAGAATAAAAAACTGGAAAGTGCGGATAATTAAATACCAATTTTTGGCTGACAGTTTTAGTGTTTGCCTTTCCACCAGGGCATTTTACAAGGAACAATCTGTTTGAGGATCTCTTTCTCTTTTCATGGTGGGAAGAAGAGCAGAATGATCCAGAGGGAGGGTCAAGTCAAAGCTTCCTGCTCCTGGCAGGGATTCGAACCCAGGAACGCCAGCCTCCCAGGGTCCTTGGCTGCCTGGTCTCTGGGGTCCTTCCTGCCGGTGGTTGCTCGTGACGGCTGTCAACCAGTCCTTGAGGCCACTCAGCCTGGCCAGGGTTTCTCGCTGGTCCATGTATTTCCTTCTCCTTCTTCCTGCTAGAAATGGGGGTGCAGGGGATAGTACCCATGGGAGGAGATGGAATGGGCACGCTGAGTGTATCTAATGTAGCCTGTCGTGGGTGAGAGGCGCCAAGTGTTTGGCTTGTTCTGCTTCTATGGCTGTGCTGTGTGGTCCTTGATTTGCAGCATCTGAACATATCTGGCTGGTAGGACACTGGACAAGTCCCAGCCAGTGGTACCCATCCTTGCTTGGCTAAATCTGGCCTGCCTTCCTGGTCTTATCTAAAGGGTCATTTATTTCAGGCGGCCCTCCTTGAAGTCTCCCAAAACAGCAGGAGATGATTCTCTCAGGTGCCCCCCCCCCAGCCCACAGACTGTACCCCATTTATTGTACTGATCACTCTGTACTTCGCCAGCCAGTTGTTTTGGCTGTCCTCACCATCAGCCTCCCTGACTCTGGTGGTNGGATATGGGGGCTCCAAACTTCATCTGAACTTTTGGTAAATTTTAGTCATTGCATTCAGCATCTTGAACCTTGTAGGCTCTCTCCCACAGGCTTCTCCATCCCTAGGGACCTAGACTCACCGGCCACCACCAGGACAGGGGGGAAGGAAGGGGAAACAGGGGACGTTCTCAGATCTTTAATTGCTCCTCCTGCTGCTGCTGCTAAGTCGCTTCAGTCGTGTCCAACTCTGTGCGACCCCGTAGATAGCAGCCCACCAGGCTCCCCTGTCTCTGGGATTCTCCAGGCAAGAACACTGGAGTGGGTTGCCATTTCCTTCTCCAATGCATGAAAGTAAAAAGTGAAAGTGAAGTCGCTCAGTCATGTCTGAATCTTCGCGATGCCATAGACTGCAGCCCACCAGGCTTCTCCGTCCATGGGATTTTCCAGGCAAGAGTACAGGAGTGGGGTGCCATTACCTTCTCTGTAATTTCTCCTAGGAAATGGCAATACACTCCAGTGTTCTTGCCTGGAGAATNAAAAGTGAAAGTGAAGTCGCTCAGTCATGTCTGAATCTTCGCGATGCCATAGACTGCAGCCCACCAGGCTTCTCCGTCCATGGGATTTTCCAGGCAAGAGTACAGGAGTGGGGTGCCATTACCTTCTCTGTAATTTCTCCTAGGAAATGGCAATACACTCCAGTGTTCTTGCCTGGAGAATCCCAATGGGCAGAGAAGCCTGGCGGGCTGCAGTCCGCAGGGTAGCACAGAGTCGAACACGACTGAAATGACTTAGCAGGCATACACCTTGCTGCACCCGGGGTGAGCATGCCTATCTTGGCAGTCTGTGATGCTGAGCGGCACTGTGAGTCACATTCCTTTCTCTCCACAGTCCAGACAGCTCTGGGATTGTGGAGTTAGTGAACCCTAAGCTTTCAAAGGCATCTAAGCTGCCTTTGGTGCAATTCACTTGGCTTGGAGCTGGGNGGGTGAGCATGCCTATCTTGGCAGTCTGTGATGCTGAGCGGCACTGTGAGTCACATTCCTTTCTCTCCACAGTCCAGACAGCTCTGGGATTGTGGAGTTAGTGAACCCTAAGCTTTCAAAGGCATCTAAGCTGCCTTTGGTGCAATTCACTTGGCTTGGAGCTGGGAGGATGACAGGCAGGACAGGAAAGAGGAAAAGTGGGGATGTGTAGGAAAAATGGGGTATGAGAGGATGGTTGTATCTCAGGTCTCAGGTGAGTCCTTGGGACAGGATGCCAAGTGAGAGTCCTTGGCCTCCTGCAGGAAAGAATTCAAGAGCTAGCCATAGTAAAGTGAAAGTAGATTTATTTGGGGAGATACACACTCTATGGAGGGGCTTCCCAGGTGGTGCAGTGGTGAAGAGTCTGCCTGCCAATGCAGAAGATGCAGGAGATGCTGGTTCAATCCCTGGGTCAGGAAGATCCTCTGGAGGAGGAAATGGCAACCCACTCTGTATATTTTACCTGGAGAATCCCACAGACAGCGGAGCCTGGCAGGCTACAGCCCACAGGGTCTCAAAAAGTCAGACACCACTGAGCAAGCACAGCAGTGTGGCATTCTGTAGATGGTATGAGAAGGTGAGAAGTAGCTCCAGGGCCTGGGCTTCTCTCAGAAAGTCAGAACCATCCCGAAATATGGAGTTATTGGTTTTTACAGGCTGGGTAATTTCATACACTAATAAGTGGGAGGAATATTCTGTCTTGGATAACACACGGGGATTTCCAGGAACTGGGGGCATCGCTCACTTTTTGGCCTTTTGTGGTCAGCCTCAGATCCCTCCTGGTGCCTGCGGGCATGTCCTTTAGCTAATGTACTAACAATGAACGTACAATGAGGCTCAAGGCTGCAGAGGCTGAATATTCTGCCATCTTGAGCCCAGTAGGTTCTGATGGGTTTTTGTTATTCAGTCTTCTTCATGGCTGTGTCATTCTTTTAATGGTTGTGCCCTGCCTTGATTCTTCCTGTCTCAGAAGAAAAGCAGAAAATGGCAAAAACGTGCTTCTATGATGCCTCACCTTCTCTGAAACCTGCTTGGCTTGTGCTGAAACTCAGAAGAGAATTTCTCCATGGAACTTTTCCAAGGATNGTGTCATTCTTTTAATGGTTGTGCCCTGCCTTGATTCTTCCTGTCTCAGAAGAAAAGCAGAAAATGGCAAAAACGTGCTTCTATGATGCCTCACCTTCTCTGAAACCTGCTTGGCTTGTGCTGAAACTCAGAAGAGAATTTCTCCATGGAACTTTTCCAAGGATGTGTTTTGTTTGCCACAAAACAAACTCTCTGTTGAGTGTAGGCACATGTGTGTGTGTGAGCTGCTGGAAGAGGCTTTGGGTTGTTCTGGGTTTTATGAAAGGTATCTATCTGGTTTTTCCCTATTCTCTTACAGCGCGTGGCAGCTTTAAGCTCCAGAGAGCTGCCTTCTTGGTGCTTCGGACCCAGTGTAGGTACCACCGCCACATTCCTGCTGGGAGAAACCTGGGGTAATTTCCCTTTTGCTGCTGCTGGTGTGTTCTGAAGCTATTTGAGTTTGGTTTTAGTGCCTGATGCCCTCTCTTCTGAGTTAACCCCTCACCCAAGAGCTCAGTGTGACTTCTGTGATAAAGCCAGTTTTCTCCGAGGGCTGCTGGTACCCAGGGACTTGGGGGTCCCTGGAAGTGCCTCTGGCAGGTGGGCATATCCAGCTCTGGTCTGAGCATGTGACTCCAGCTAGGATTTGGGACTGAGGGGAAGAAGGTCCTGAGCTTCTCGGGGATGAGGATCAGGTCCTTGAAACCTGTCTGAGGGTCAGGCTGCAGAGGAGAAGTGGGTTTGGAATTTGGAGGTGGGTGTTCCTGCCCCAGGCATCCCTTCCTGCTAGCCTTGCTTACCTGCTCTGGACTCCTGAATGGTTCCACATTTAGGAACCTGCTCAGGACTCCTAAATGCTTCCACAAAACAGCGAGTGCAGAGGTGGCAGATTGGTTTCAGTGACAGAGTCCGGGGCTGAGCTGACCGCAGGCACTGTGCTAGGACCCCGGGCTTTTGCAGCTCCCCTCCCCCCAGTCCCTCAGCCCCTGGACAGCAGGGCCCATCCTCTGTGCCTGGGGTCACATGCTGCTCAGTGACATTGAGGGGGTGTAGGGGAGAGGGTGCAAGACTTTATGATTTTGCTGACTTTCTCATTTTAACTAATTTAAATGTAAGCGGCCACATGCATCCGTGGCTGTTGTCCTGGAGGGCTCAGCTTCCAAACCTCCTCCTAGGGGGAGTCCAATGGACAGGAATGATTTCACTAGACAATGTATGTGGGCATGTTAGCTGTCAAGTGAATCATGATTCCGGGACCAGAGTCATAACAGCCCTATAGAGGCTCTTAAAGGGTGACTCGGTGGTGGGATCTTCAGACATCAGCTGTGGCGTCTTTTTCACTTTCTGTGTGTATGGGGTAGAGCCTTTGGCTACCTTTACACCACTTTCTTCCACACCCAGCTCTCCCAAAGCCAGAAATCACATTGCTCCGGAATAGCTCTATGTTACTGTTTTGTCTTAGAAAGAAGAGTTTGGGTGGGGGGAGGGATGGAAATGGCGAGGAAAAAGGGACTTTTCATTATACCCTCCACTCTGGTTTGAAATTTCCATTGTGTACACACACGCACAACTTTCATCTAAACAAATACATAAAATGATGACCGATCCCCTTGTCTCAAGCCTTCACGGTGTTATAGTTGGCATGAAAAGATGCTCAGGATATTTTGTTATGTGAAGAAAAGGAGGTCACAAAACCATATGTTTTGTTTTTGGAGGACACACACACACAGGCAGTGAGGAAGTCTCGATGGATTTGGTCTAAGTGCTAATTTGGTTAGTGGCATTCTGGATGATTTTAAGTAATCTTTTGCATTGTATTTCCTGGTGTTTCTTCAGTGAATGTGCATCACTCGTACCATAAAAATAATAATGAGAACGTAATTTACGACCACAGAAATCACCATAGGCCTTTGTTTCTGATTCAAGAAATAGGGTTAAATGACTAAATGAGTGCGTGTGCGTGCTTAGGCGCTCAGTCGTGTCCCACTCTTTGCGACCCTGTGAACTGTAGCCCGCCAGGCTTCTCTGTCCATGGGGATTCTCCAGGCAAGAACACTGGAGTGGGTTGCCATGCATGACCAAATGAATACTTGTGTTCTAATTCTTGTATGGGCTATTTAGAAAACTTTAAATTAAAATCGAATAATGGGTGTAGAATTTGGAAAGAAGACCAAAAAAAAAAGCAACTCTCTTCACAGTTACCATGTGACAGATCTCTGAGCCGTGGACGTCTGGGAAACTGTTCTTTTGCAGTTAATCAACTGGATTGGTTTGTTTTTCCCCTCTCCCCAGTGCAAATAAGCTTTACTACAGTTGAGACTTCTTGATAAAAACTTATATCGGTTTTATATTAATTCTCACAAAGTTTCCATTTGTAGTTTATTCAATCCCTGTTATTGATGTCCATGGGATTGTGAAGATTCGGACACGACTGAGCAACTTCACTTTCACTTTTCACTGTCATGCATTGGAGAAGGAAATGGCAGCCCACTCCAGTGTTCTTGCCTGGAGAATCCCAGGGACAGGAGAGCCTGGTGGGCTGCCGTCTATGGGGTCGCACAGAGTCGGACATGACTGAAGCGACTTCGCAGCAGCAGCAGCAGTTATTGATGTGAAAGTTTTTATCTGTTATTTGGTTCCCAGAACTATCCAGGTTGCCATTTATATTTTTTGTGTTGCATATATAGGCATAGCTGAATCACTTTGCTGTACATCCTAAATTAACCCAACACTGTAAATCAACTTCAGTTAAAAAAGGAGTGGAATCCTAACAGAATAATAGGAGACATGTTACATAGAGTAAGTATACATCCGAAGTAAATGGTAACCTGGATATTCCTGGGAACCGATGCATACATATATATGGGGCTTCTCTGGTAGTTCAGATGGTAAAGAATCTGCCTGCAATGCAGAAGACCTGGGTTTGGTCCCTGGGTTGAAAAGATCTGCTGGAGAAAGGAATGGCTACCCACTCCAGTATTCGTGCCTGAGAAATCCCACGGACAGAGGAGCCTGGTGGGCTACAGTCTATGGGGTCACAAAGAGTCAGACATGACTGAGCAAGTAACACTTGCGCTTTTTTCATCCATATATATATTCTTTTTGAATAAACAGTAGGTCCTTGTTGTTTATCAACTGGATTTGTTTTGATTTTGATTTCTTGCTGTTTTTGGTGGAATTGTATCCCCTCAGTATCTGTGTATTGGCACCTTAAGCCATTATTGGGCCTTTAAAGAGGTAATTTTGGTAAAGTGAGGTCATATGGGTAGGCCTAATTGAATATGACTGGTCTTCTTTTAAGCAGAGGAGATGGAGACATAAACAACACAGACAGAGGGTGACACGTGAAGGATCAGTGAGAAGGCGGCCATCTGCCAGTCCGGAGGAGAGGGCTCAAAGAAACCCGTCCTGCTAACACCTTGATCTTGGACCTTTAGCTTTATAATTGTGAGTAAAATAATTTCTGTTATTTTATTTTATTAGGACAATGCTAGGAAGCTACTATACTTGGGTTTTGTGTGACTTACTTCATTCAGGCCAAAGAGAAATGAACGGATAATTTTTACTGGGCTCTTCCTTGGGCCTCAAATCTGGCAAAAACATGTCTTTATCCTTGAGGGAGGGAATTTAGTAAGACTATGGGAAGGCTGTTTCTCTTCAAACCTTTGGGGACAGCGACATCTAGTGGTCTTTTCTAAGTCCCACTCTGTAGTTCTTTAAGGCTATGGTTTTTCCAGTAGTCATGTATGGATGTGAGAGTTGGACTCTAAAGAAAGCTGAGCGCCCAAAGAATTGATACTTTTGAACCGTGGTGTTGGAGAAGACTCTTGAGAGTTCCTTGGATTGCAAGGAGATCCAACCAGTCCATCCTAAAGGAGATCAGTCCTGGGTGATCGTTGGTAGGACTGATGTTGAAGCTGAAACTCCAATCCTTTGGCCAGCTGATGTGGAGAGCTGACTCATTTGAAAAGACCCTGCTGCTGCAGAAGATTGAAGATAGGAGGAGAAGGGGATGACAGAGGATGAGATGGTTGGATG
>SJYA01001797.1:2330953-2347117 GCA_006410615.1 Neotragus moschatus
GGTATTCCTATCTCTTTCAGGATTTTCCACAGTTTATTGTGATCCACATAGTCAAAGGCTTTGGCAGAGTCAATAAAGCAGAAATAGATGTTTTTCTGGAACTCTCTTGCTTTTTCAATGATCCAGTGGATGTTGGCAATTTACCTCTGGTTCCTCTGCCTTTTCTAAAACCAGCTTGAACATCTGGAAGTTCACATTTCATGTATTGTTGGAGAATTTTGAGCATTATTTTACTAGCGTGTGAGATGAGTGCAGTTGTGTGGTAGTTTGAGCATTCTTTAGCATTGCCTTTCTTTGGGATTGGAATGAAATCTGATCTTTTCTAGTCCTATGGCCACTGCTGAGTTTTCCAAATTTGCTGGCGTATTGAGTGCAGCACTTTCACAGCATCATTTTTAAAGATATTTACATCCTTTTGAATATTTACTCTCCAATTTTTCACCATTAAAAATACTGTCCATGTATTTGACTATATCTCTGATTATTTCCTTAGAACATATTCATATTTTATTAATTATATGAGATTATTAATTTTAGAAGTGATTATTGAGTATAAAGAAATGCATATTTTAAGGGTTTTAATGTATTTCCTGAATTTTTAAAAAAAACATTGTGTTAAATTATATCTTTACCAGTAGCATGTGAGAAAATCTCTGCTCATTTTAAAAGCCTTATTTGATGGGAAAAACGTATTGCTTTAATTTGTACTTCTTGATTAATAAAGTGGACTATTACTTATGTACTTACATTTATCATTCATTCTCCTGCTTTGTTTCTTTTACTTAATTTTAGGGTGGTGTTCCTTTTTCTTGTTGAGTAAATAGGTCTTTGTATGGTAAGGACATTAACCTATTGCTTGTCAAATATGTTGCAAGTATTTCCCCCATTTGTAGTGTATATTTTAATTTTATTTAATATCTTTGACCTAAAAAGTTAAAGAACCTGTGTAGTCTGTAAGTTTTATCCTTTATGATTCTCTGATATTGTGACTACGGGGACTATAGTTTATGATGAATCAATTTTTAATTTTTTAATTTCTGCTTTTTTGGCTGTACCACACTGCTAGTGAGATTTTAGTTCCCTGAGCAGGGATCGAACCTGGGCCCTTGGCACTGAGAATTCAGAGTCCTAACCACTGGATCACCAAGGAATTCCCTATATATTTTAAAAAAATAGCTTTAAAAAATATATATATATTCATATATTTATTTGTTTATGTGGCTGTACTGGTTCTTAGCTGTGGCACTCAGGATTTTCATTGCATCACTCGGGATCTTTTGTTGTGGCGCACAGACTCTCTAGTTGTGGCACACGGGCTCCAGAGCATGCAGGCTTAGTAACCGCTGGGCACGGACTTAGTTGTTCTGAGGTATGTGGGAATCTTAGACCCTGACCAGGGATTGAATCCCAGTCCCCTGCATTGCTACGCAAATTCTTAACCTCTGGCCCACCAGGGAAGTCCTTCCCTATAGCTTTGGGGGCATTTCTGGGTATGCTGGGTCTTTGTTGGCTGCACAGGCTTTTCTCTAGTTGCGGTGAGTTGGGGTTAGTGTCTAGTTTTGATGCATGGGTTTCTCATTGCAGCGACTTCTCTCATTGGAGCCTGGGCTCTAGGGCTTGAGGGCTTCAGTAGTTGCAGTCCCAGGCTCTAGAGCACAGGCTGAATAGTTGTGGTGCTCGGGCTAAGCTGCATGTGGAATCTTCCCAGATCAGGGATCAAACTCCTGTCTCCTTCATTGGCAGGAGGATTCTTTACCACTGAGTTACCAAGGAAGCCCCCTCCCTATAGCTTTTTAAAAAGAGGATATCAAATCTCTATGAAGCTCTAAATATGGAGCAATATGCTTTGTCTGAATACTTTGTACCTTTGCCCGCCAAGTAATTTCTCTTCCAGAGCTTTCATAAACATTTTTGTTTTCCTTCAGCTGTGGAAAGGATCTTTGAAAGCTGCAGTTAGCACTGACTATATACACACAGTTTGCACAGTTCTCCCTCTCAGTTCTCTTGATATTGTTGCTCAGTCCTGCCGACTCTTTGCGACCCCATGGACTCCAGGCCTCCCAACTCCTGGAGTTTGCTCAAACCCATGTCCGTTGAGTCAATGATGCTATCCAACCATCTCATCCTCCATCGCCCCCTTCTCCTCCTGCCCTCAATCTTTCCCAACATTAGAGTTTTTTCCAGTGAGTTGGCTCTTGGTATCAAGGCCAAAATATTGTAGCTTCAGCATCAGTCCTCCCAATGAATATTCAGTTCTCTATATTTCTGATTTAAAACTGATCACCAACTGAAGACATAATAAGGAGTTTAAACATTAATTTTCTGATAAGGTATTAAGCATCCTACATTTAGGCAGTTTATTAATCCATTCATTTAATTGCATACAGCAACAGGTTCTCTGATTTCTTCTCAGGAAGAATTATGGGTTTAGATCCCAAGGTAGAGATTGCCAGTGCTATCCTGAAGCTATTTTCTCCTTTTCTTAACAATGATCAGCACTGCACACACAGAGGTTAGTGGGAACCAGGCACTGGAAAGAGGGCAGTGGATGGTTGGCTGAGGCTAATAGTTTCTCAGAACTATTGCAAATAACTCCTGTGATCCTGTAAATAGATCCTATATTGCCTTTGAGACCTTCAGGCTGGGTCTTGTGAAATATCCTTGGAACTTTGTCAGCTGTCCCCTAGTTTCTGTTATGTCTACAGTTGTCAAAGATGGCTGCTGTATCCAGGATATCATGTGGGGGTGTCTCTGCCCTCCTCATTAAGTTCCAAAGATGCTCCAGACACGAATCCTGGCTTACTTGAAGTCCCCAAGCTCCCCAAAGGCAGGGGTGTGGCTTCAAAAGAGGCCAGGGATGTGTTTTTATTATTATTTTCTTTTTGAGGGTTTCTAAATAGTCATCTTAGAAAGATCCTGTGAATGGTTTAATTTTATATAAACCTTCCTTGCAAGCTCCCTTGGAGAAAGTTCACGTTCACTTTTAAGGAAGCTGTGATATTTGCAGGTCTTGATATGCACATTACATCTTGCATATCAGGACCCTCTGTGGCATTTCCAGGTTTAACTGGAAATCTGTTTTTTTTTTCTCTTAATTGCTTAAAAATGCACAGGGCCACTGATAAGTGAATCAGAGCCCCAGAACTGAGGACTGGAAGAAGATCTTCAGGGAGATCCTACCTGCAAGGACCATGAGGCTCCGAGTCCAGGTAGAAACTACAGTAAGACCCGGGGCTTGGGGAGGTGATGAGATGCACACTCTGTAATGGTGTATGTGCGTGTGTTTTGGATGACTGTTACAGTAGTGGATGTCTAGAGCGTTCAGTGTATTGATTAGGTTCCTACTGCTGCTGTAACAAATGGCTGCAAACTTGGTGGCTTAACACAAAACAAATTTCTCTCTTACAGTCACAAAAGTCAGATGTCCTAAAATCAAGGTGTTGACAGTTCTGGAGATCAGAGGTCTAAGATCAACTTGTCAGTTGGCCCGATTCCTTCTGGAGGATCTAGGGAAGAAGCTGTTTCCTAGCTGTTTCAAGCTTCTAGAAACTGCCTGCATGAATTGGCCTGTAGCCTGCTTCCATCTTCAAGGCTGGCAGAGCAGCGTCCTCAGACCTCTCCGATTCTCTGACCTCTGCTTCTGTCACATCTTCTCTGACTCAAACGCTCCTGCTTTCCTCTTATAAAAATTCTTGTGGCTATACTGAGCCCGCTGGGATAATCCAGATCCTTAATCACATTGGCAAAGACTCCTGCTGTGTAAAGTTACATAGGTACAGGTTCAACATAATTTTAGGAATTGGGATATAGATATCTTTGGGGATCTTTATGCTGTCTTCCACATTCATTGTGACAGATTTGCCCAGCTTTTGCTTTATTGCAGAGATTCTCAAGGAGAAATGAGGATGATGGTGATGATTTATAACAACCTTTCATTAGACGGTGATATGCCATTTACAACACTTATGACATTTCAATTTCCGTGAATTTCAATTAAAGTCTAGTTAAAGGAGCACTAGGGCTTCGGATCAAGAGCTCTGATTTCATCACTTAACAATCTGTATGTCCTTCAGCAACTTATTTAAACTCTTGAGGCTTGGTATTCCCATCTGTAAACTGGGGGACTATTATGATCAATGGGAAAATTTAGCTAGATTCTGGACAACTGGAGAATCTTGGAGTGTTTGGTGGGAAAATTTCATTTGGGGAGGTGCTTTTCAACTCTTCACAGTCTAGGATGAATTTACAAACTTGTCCAAAAACTTTTTGCTCTATTTTTAACTCTCTGCATTATGTGAGATGATCTGAAAAGCAGACACCAAAACGGAATCAGACACATTCATGAGATTTACTGGGGAAAATGCTTGGGTGGGGGAATGGGGAGGGGTTGGAGGAGGTTGGGAGAAGCTGTGAAGAAAAGCCAGATGGCTGGAGCTGGGTGTTGCTGGAGAAGAAGAGTAGTATGGGGTGAGATTGGTTAGAATGTTATCATTTTTTAAATATTTTAAAATTTTTATTTATTTATTTGATTGCATTGGGTCTTAGTTGTGGCATTCAGGATCTAGTTCTTTGACCAGGGACTGAACCCAGGCCCCCTGCATTGGGAGCACAGAGTCTTAGTCACTGGACCACCAGGGAAGTCCCTGGAATCTTATTGTTGAGGGCCTTGAATTGGGAGCATCAGATGCTTTTTGGCAGAGGAGGAACTCAATTCCAACTGCCTTTTAGAAGATTGTCCTAGGATAGAAGATGATGGATTAGAACTGGAGAGAACATGGACACCATCCAGGGACTGCTGTGACCTTCTTCAAGTGGGTAGTGTTATGGGTCTGGATTAGGCTAGTGGCAAGGAAAATGAAAGGAAAAGAACATGTGTGTGAAAGTCACTCAGTCACATCTGATTCTTTGGGACCCCGTGGACTGTAGCCCACCAGGCTCCTCTGTCCCTGGGATTCTCCAGGCAAGAAGACTGGAGTGGATGGCCATTTCCTTCTCCAGGGGATCTAGTAGCCTTGAGTTATTATTCATCCCCCAAAATAAATTTCTTTATTCCTTCCTGCCAAATAGAACCATCTGACTGTGTTAAGTCAGTTTTGATTGTTGAGGGGCCAGGAGATGTTTAACATGCTGTTAAATGACTATTGTAAGGAATGGTGTTTATTTTGCAGATAGTGACCCCGTCCCAATGTCAGCTGATCTGTATCAATTTCAGTCTGCATCCCATTCCTCTCCTCTCCTTTTGGCCTCTCCTCTCCTCTCCCCTCCCTTCCCTTATATCTCTTTCCTATCAGACTTAAGAACTCAACATAATTTATGACAGGAACAGGAATGGTCTGGGCATTCTCCCTTTCTTTGACAGTGGATAATTCATCAACAGTGAGTTATGTCAACTTGCATCTTTTTGAATTTATCATAACATCTGAAGTTCCTGATGATTTATTTTAACAAAAAACTGGGAGGAATAAAGGAAATGTAGGTTTAAAAGATAATCACTCTTGCTGCTGATCTGACTTAAGGATGTTTGACTTTGAATGTACTTGTTTGTGAGAAGTGTCTTTAGGCAAAACTGATGGCCTGATGGTGCATTAAAATTAATGGCATGGGGTCTTGACGGGTGGATAACATGTAGCAGCAGAGTGCACCTGGAAGTCCAGGTGGATATTTGTTGTTTGTTGCCATCAGTTTTGGAGACTATTTTGCATGCTCCAGAACCTCTAATTGCTGGACTGAGTTTCAAAATAGGCTTCTAATCATTGGGCTGGAAAACCTAGGTAAGGCCCTTGTTCTAGACAGGATTCACAGCACCGAGAGAGGGTGCAGGCAGCATGAACAAAATATAAACTAGGAGCTGAGGTTCAAGATCAGAGCTACAATAGGAGTGCTGGTGAGCATCCACCATGCTGAACTCTGGAATTTCTTGTGTTTAAGTTTAGGCTTAGACTGGATACTGAGACAGGACTAGCCCTGCAGGTAGGGAATCAAGAGGTCCAGTGGGGAAGAAGAAGAAGATGGGGCCTTGCCAGGACTGAGGTCACCCAGAGGGGATTCTCATAACATTGCAGGAAACAGAGATGTCAATCTCATACTGAAGCAAGAATCAGAACTACCTGGAAGGCTTGTTAAACCACAGACTGCAGTTCCTTACCCCCAGAGTTTTTGATTCAGTAGGGTTGGACTGGCTTCCAAGAATTTGCATTTCTAACATGATTCCAGGTGATGCTGATGCTACATCTGGGGCCCATGCTTTGAGTACTGTTGTTGTTCAGTGGCTAAGTCATGTCCAACTCTTTCCAACCCCATGGACCACAGTATGCCAGACTTTCCTGCCCTTGGTGTTGGAGAAGAATCTTTAGAGTCCCTTGGACTACAAGGAGATCCAACCAGTCCATCCTAAAGGAACTCAGTCCTGAATATTCATTGAAAGGACTGATGCTGAAGCTGAAACTCCCATACTTTGGCCACCTGATGCAAGGAACTGACTCATTTGAAAAGTCCCTGATGCTGGGAAAGATTAAAGGCAGGAGGAGAAGGGGATGACAGAGGGTGAGATGGTTGGATGGCATCACCAATTTATGGGCATGAGTTTGAGCAAGCTCTGGGAGCTGGTGATGGACAGGGATGCCTCGTGTGCTGCAGTCCATGGGGTTTCAAAGAGTTGGACATGACTGAGTGACTGAACTGAATTGAACTGAACTATCTCCTGGAGTTTACTCGAACTCATGTCCATTGAGTCGGTGATGCCATTCAACCACATCATCCTCTGTTGCCCCCTTATCCCCCTGCCCTCAATCTTTCCCAGGATCAGGGTCTTTCCCAGTGACTTGGCTCCTGGGTACTGTGTTTCTCCCTATTTATTGTACATTTGAATCACTTGGGGAGTTTTTTAAAACTATGGATGCCTGTGTCGTGCCTTCAGAGGTTCTATTTTAATTGGTCTGTTGTCTTTGGATTTCAGACTCTGATAGACTCTGATCACACAATTTTTTAAACAAAATTTTCTCTAAAATTTACATATAATCAAACGCACTCCTTTTGGTATTCAGTTCAATGAATTTTGACAAATTCGTAGCCATATAACCACTGTTACAATCAAGATATGGTCCTGTCCCTCCTCCTACCCTCATGCTGTGCTTTCGAAGTCACTCTTGTTTCACCCTCAATCCTTGGCAACTGGTGGTCTGTTCTTTGACTCTACAATTTTGCCTTTTCCAGAATGTCTGAATCTAAATATAATCATATAGAAAGTTGCCTTTGAGTCTCATTTCTTTCACTTAGCATAATGCACTTGAGATTCATTGTGCCATAGTCTGAGCATTCTTTGGCATTGCCTTTCTTTGGGATTGGAATGAAAATTGACCTTTTCCAGTCCTGTGGCCACTGCTGAGTTTTCCAAATTTGCTGACATATTGAGTGCAGCACTTTCACAGCATCATCGTTCAGGATTTGAACTAGCTCAACTGGAATTCCATCACCTCTACTAGCTTTGTTTGTAGTGATGCTTCCTAAGGCCCACTTGACTTCACATTTCAAGATGTCTGGCTCTAGGTGAGTGATCACACCATCGTGATTATCTGGGTCATGAAGATCTTTTTTGTATAGTTCTTCTGTGTATTCTTGCCACCTCTTCTTAATATCTTCTCTTCTGTTAGGTCCATACCATTTCTATCCTTTATTGAGCCCATCTTTGCATGAAATGTTCCCTTGGCATCTCTAATTTTCTTGAAGAGATCTATAGTCTTTCCCATTCTATTGTTTTCCTCTATTTCTTTGCACTGATCCCTGAGGAAGGCTTTCTTATCTTTCCTTGCTATTCTTTGGAACTCTGCATTCAAATGGGTATATCTTTTCTTTTCTCCTTTGCTTTTCACTTCTCTTCTTTTCACAGCTATTTGTAAGGCCTTCTCAGACAGCCATTTTGCTTTTTTGTATTTTTTTTTCTTGGGGATGGTCTTGATCCCTGCCTCCTGTACAATGTCACAAACCTCCATATTTCATCAGGCACTCTGTCTATGAGATCTAGTTCCTTAAATCTATTTCTCACTTTCACTGTATAATCGCAAGGGATTTGATTTAGGCCATACCTGAGTGGTCTAGTAGTTTTTCCTACTTTCTTCAATTTAAGTCTGAAATTGGCAATAAGGAGTTCATAATCTGAGCCACAGTCAGCTCCTGGGCTTGTTTTTGCTGACTGTATGGAGCTTCTCCATCTTTGGCTGCAAAGAATATAATCAATCTGATTTCAGTGTTGACCATCTGGTGATGTCCATGTATAGAGTCTTCTCTTATGTTGTTGGAAGAGGTGTTTGCTATGACCAGTGTGTTCTCTTGGCAGAACTCTATGAGCCTTTGCCCTGCCTCATCCTGTACTCCAAGGCCACATTTTCCTGTTACTCCAGGTGTTTCTTAACTTCCTACTTTTGTATTCCAGTGCCCTATAATGAAAAGGACATCTTTCTAAAAATAGTTTTCTAATAGTATTTTACCTGGGTTCAGTATCAGAGTAATGCTGGCCTTGAGTAAATGAGTTTGAGACTGTTCTTTCCTCTTTAGCCTTTTGTAAGAGTTTCAGAAAGAATAGCATTTATTCTTCTTTAAATGTTTGCTGGAACTCACCAGGGAAATCCTCTGGAGCTGGGATTATCTTTGTTGGAAGATTTTTCTGTTCTGATTCAGTCTCCTTTCTTACTATTGGTCTGTTAAGATTTTCTGTTTCTTTATGATTTAGTCTGGTTAGGTTGTATGTTTTGGGGCATGTATCTATTTCTTCTAGATTATCCAATTTGATGGCCTATAAATGTTCATAATAGTCTCTTATTATCTTATGTATTTCTGTTACTACAGTTATAATGTCTCTCCTTTCACATCTGATTTTGTTTATTTAAATCTTTTCTCTTTTATCCTTAGTCAGTCTAGCTAAAAGTTTGTCAATTTCATTTATAGTTTCAAAAATCAGTTTTTATTTCATTGAACCTTTCTATTGCTTTCTGGTCTCTATTGCATTTGTTTCTGTTCTAATCTTTTAAGTTTTCCTTCCTTCTACTATATTTGAGCTTAGTTTGTTCTTCTTTCTTCTAGTTCCTTAAGATGTATAGTTACATTGTTTATTTGATATCTTTGTTTTTTCCTAAATGTAGGCATTTATTTCTATGAACTTTTTTCTTAGAACTGCTTTCTCTGTTTCTCTAAGTTCTGGTATATTGTGTTTCCATTTTTTATTATTTCAACATATTTTTTGATTTCCATTTTGATTTCTTATTTGATCCATTTGTTGTTTAAGAGTGTGCTGTTTAGTTTCTACATATTTGTGAATTTTCTAATTTTACTTTTCTGGTATTGATTTTTAGTTTCATACCCCTGAGGTCAAAAGATACTTGGTATGATTTCAATCTTCTTAAATTTGCTAAGATTTGCTTTGTATCATATAATCTACCCTAGAGAATGTTTTGTGTGTGCTTGAGAAGAATGTGTGTATTCTGTTGTTATTGGTTGGAATGTTCTATATATATCTGTTAGGTCTATTTAGTCTAAAGTGTAGTATAATCCCAAAGTTTCCTTCTTATTGATTTTCTGTCTATATGATGTATTGTTGAAAATTGGATATTGAAGTTCCCCACTATTATTGTATTATTGTCCATTTCTCCCTTCAGATCTGTTAGCATTTGTTTAATATATTTAGGTACTCACCTGGTTCCAGATACACACCCCACCCCACACACAAATGACTGTTATACCTCTTGGATGAATTGACCTTTATCACTACATAGTGGCCCTCTTTATTTCTTGTTAAAGTTTTTTCAAGGTCTATTTTGTCTGATGGAATAGTTTCCCCTTCTCTCTTTCATTTTGATTTGCATGGAATATCTTTTTCCATCTCATTGAGTTTATGTGTGTCCTTAAAGTTGAAGTGAGTCTCGTGTAGGTAGCATGTAGTTGGGTTTTTCTTTTTTTAATTCAGCAATTGCTGTTTTCACTTACATTAGGTCATCTGGCTCTTCTATTGTCACCTCTTTCTTTCCACTGCAAAGACTTTATTGAGAAAGCTTCACTTGAGTCCTTTCCGGGCTGGACAGTAAACTGCTAACCCTGGCTCTCTGCTGTGTTTCCTCCATAGGATCTGTGACTCAGAACTGGACATAGATTCTAGAGTCTCTTCCCCTTGATGTGAATTCCAGGTCTTTTAGCCATTATCAGTATGTGTCTGTGTATGTGTATGTGGGTATAGACATTGATTTCAATGTCTAGTTCTCTGATAAAAGATCTTCAAATCAACTAGGAATAGGGTGCCTCATACTAGGTTGCCCTAGTAGGACCTTGTGATACATAATTGTATGGATTGCATCATTTACGTTTAATCTTTCATTGTCCCACTGACAATGCTTATAAATTGTCCTGTTTGGACTGGTTTGCTTAACTCTGTTTGTGTGGATCACAATCTTCCAAGAGGGTGTGGAATTTTATTATACTGGTGTTTATAACCCGTGTGGGTGAGGGTGCTCTGGATCTCACCATGAAAGTGACAAGAGTGCATGGATTTCCATTAGAACACTCTCTTGGTCTAGGAGTCCCTATGAACTGCGGTGGAGAGAGAAGGGAAGGACTATTACATTGGTGTTACATCACTGCTACTGTTACAGGAACCATTTCAACTCACTTTTTGACTGGCCTTTGCTGGCAGCCCTGCTAATGGCTCTTCCCCAAGAGAGGGAAGTTTCTGTTCAGGAAGGAGGAAACAGGTATGGGAAAACATCCTTTTTATTGTTCCTGAGCCTACAGCTCAAAGAGGGGAGCATTTGTATGCTGGTCACAGGCCCAGGCAGATGGCAGCTTTCTGAGGCACCTGTTTTCCAGCTGTTTGCACCCCCTGTGAAAGCCAGAATGGATGTAAGTAGATATAAAACATTCCACAAACTCTGTTTAGGATGTTAGTAAGTAGCCAAGTAGAATACTTATTTAAACAAAGTCAGTGCCCAGGGATATTTTTATATATGTCAAATTTTGCCCTGTGTGCATGTATTAATCTTGTAGTTGAAAGAGTGAATTGGTATTAACCTGATGTGTTGCCATACTCCGAGTTCCCTAGGCCTGTTTTCCATTTGGAGTGAAATCAAGAAGATTAGGACATGAGCCCTGATTTTTTTTTTTTAATTTTTTAATTGTTCTTTATCTTGTAAACGAGAAAAAAAACCCTTGTATTTTGGGGTGATGTCATTTTCTTTTTGGTAGAAGAGTATGAGATTAGTATTTGTCCCTCACCTTTAAGTCTGGCTTTTGATTTAATTATCTGGTGGAAGTAATCTTTTACTAGGATGTTCTATCATAGCTTTAATGCCATTTCTGATTTTGCCTGTGTGGACATGGCCTGAGTCTCCTCCAAATGTTCAATTAGAATGACTTACGAGAACAAAGTGGGGGAAATGGCATTGGCTATCATACCAAAGCCATTTGTACTATCAAGTAATGACGTTTCTTTTCTAGAAACACATAATTATATTTGGAATTCATGATAACATTCTCCTGTATTTCAAAATCCAGACCACAAACAGATAAAATATCAGAGGAAAGAAAATGCTTTTGATGTGTCAGAATTCATTTATATTCCAACTTGTAATGCTTTGTCTTACGTATGTGAATGAGTACTTATCAAAACATAAGAAGGTTAGTATTCAAATATTCCATTTCTGAACATTTGTCCAAATTCAGTTTAACGTGCCCTATTAACATGAAGAATGTTGAAAGAGGATCCCAAATAGACTTCAGGAGGCAATTAGAAAACTAAATCAGGCTTTGTTCGTAAATATTTTAAAAATATTTATTTAAGCTATAAAAGTAATACATGAACAGATACTTAACATAAAAAGCAAACAGTACATTCTTTAATACTTACCAGCTTTGGGTCAAATATCTCTCCTCTGTAAGAAATTTTTGAATCTATCTTTTCATGGCTAATACCTTTAAGTTAGCATTTTTTATGATTAATTTTGCAGCTGCCCATTAAAAATATACTTGATTATTTAGGATTCTCTTGAACATATTTTGCATTTTGGTTTGTTTTCTTTAGTAAGAGGGAAATTTATAATGCAGTCTTCTAAAGTGTAGCACTTGTTTTCTGCCCCTTAAGTTGTCTGTTTTTATGCTTTGCTTTGTTGAATCAGTCATTGTGGTGTTTTACAGCTATTTTACAAGTATATTATCTTCTCAGCTAAATTGTAAGTAGTGTAAGTCTGCAGCCTATGTTTTCCGTGTTCTGTAGTACATAAATGGTATTATGAACAGTAGGTGCTCAATAAATAAATTTTTACAAGTACAGATTAGCATTGGATTGATTCAAATCTGCCACATAGGGACATAGCCCCTAATATTGCCTTTGGGCATAGATGATGATGGTAGAAATATTTTCTCTCTCCTGATTCATTTGTAGTTCTGCTATATCTTCAGGAAGATGTCTTTTAGAATTTAATTTTATTTTGTTACAATTTGTTTCAGAACCATAGTTGCTCCTTATTATTTTTAAATATTTATTTTAATTGGAGGCTAATTACAATGTTGTATTGGTTTTGCCATACATCAACATGAATCTGCCACAGGTATACACGTGTTCCCCATCCNTAATATAAATTTATTTATTTTAATTGGAGGCTAATTACTTTACAATATTGTATTGGTTTTGCCATACAATGACATCAATCTGCCGTGGGTGTACATGTGTTCCCCATCCTGAACCCCTCTCCCACCTCCCTCCCTAACTCATCCCTCTGAGTCATCCCAGTGCACCAGCCCCGAGCACCCTGTATCATGCATCAAATCTGGACTGGTGATTCATTTCACATATGATAATATACATGTTTCATGCCATTTTCCCAAATCATCCCACCCTTTCCGTCTCTCACAGAGTCCAGAAGACTGTTCTATAACATCTGTGTCTCTTTTGCTGTTTCACATACAGGGTTATCGTTACCATCTTTCTAAATTCCATATATATGTGTTAGTATACTGTATTNGACTGGTGATTCATTTCACATATGATAATATACATGTTTCATGCCATTTTCCCAAATCATCCCACCCTTTCCGTCTCTCACAGAGTCCAGAAGACTGTTCTATAACATCTGTGTCTCTTTTGCTGTTTCACATACAGGGTTATCGTTACCATCTTTCTAAATTCCATATATATGTGTTAGTATACTGTATTGGTGTTTTTCTTTCTGGCTTACTTCACTCTGTATAATAGGCTCCAGTTTCATCCACCTCATTAGAACTGACTCAAATGTATTATTTTTAATGGCTGAGTAATACTCCATTGTGTATATGTACCACAGCTTTCTTATCCATTCGTCTGCTGATGAACATCTAGGTTGCTTCCATGTCCTAGGGAAGCCCATGTATATATGTGTGTGAGTGATATATGTGTGTGTGATGTTTGAAATTATATATGTTTTATATATATATATATATATATATACACAAGTGTACACAGAACATTCTTAAGGACAGATCACACACTAGATGAGAAAACAAGTCTCAATATATTTAAGAAGACTGAAATCATATTAAGCATCTTTTCTGACTATAGCAACATGAGACTAGAAGTCAACTATGGGCTTCCCTGGTGGCTCAGAGTAAAGAATCTGCCTGCAGTGAAGGAGATACAGGAGATGTGGGTTCAATCCTTGGGTGAAGAATATCCCCTGGAGTAGGGCATGGCGATCTACTCCAGAAGTCTTGCTGGGAAAAATGCCATAGACAGAGGGGTTTGGCAGGCTAAAATACATAGGGTCACAAAGAGTCAGACACAACTAAAGTAACTGAGCATGCATGCATGCAGAAATCAGCTATAAGAAAAAAACTACAAAAACATGTGGAGATGAAGCAATATGCTACTAAATAACCAATGAGTCAGTGCAGAACTCAAGAGGAAATCAAAAGTAACTAGAGACAAATGAAAATGAGAATCAGTGATTCAAATTATGGGAAGCAGGAAAAGAAGTCCCAAGAGGGAAGTTTATAGTGGTACAATCCTACCTTTGGAAGAAAGACAAATCTCAAAAAAGCAATCTAATGTCACATCTAAAGGAACAGTAAAAAAAAAAAAAAGAAGAAGAAGAAGAAATATAAATTAAGACCAATACAAAGTGAGTAGTAAGAAAGAAATAATAAGGATTAGAACAGAAGTAAATAAAATCAAGAATAACAAACAAGAGAAAGACCAACAAAACAAAGATCAGTTATTTGAAAAGATAAACAAAATTGATGAACTTTTAGCCAGACTCATCAGGGAAAAAAAGAGAGAGAGAGAGAGCAAACTCAAATATATAAAATCAGAAGCAAGAGAAAAAAATATAAACCACAGAAATACAAAAAATATTGTGTTTACTGCAAGTTGTGTCTGACTCTTTGTGATCCTTTGAACTGTAGTCTGTGAGACTCCTCTGTCTGTGGTATTCTCCAGGCAAGAATGCTGGAGTGGGTTGCCATGCCCTCCTTCAGGGGATCTTCCTGACCCAGGGATTGAACCCACATCTCCTGTGTCTCCTACACTGCAGGCAGAATCTTTACCTGCTGAGTAATTGGGGAAGCCCCACGAAGAATAATAAAACATTAATAAGAAGTCATGCCAATAAAATGGACAAATTCCTAGAAATGTATAATATCCTAAGACTGAATCAAGAAGAATAGAAAAAATGAACAGACTTATTGTCAGTAACTTTAATCAGTCATAGCAACCTCCCAACAAATAGAAGTCCAGACTGGACAGCTTCACAGGTGAATAATATCAACCATTCCAAGGAGAGTTAACACCTATCCTCCTCAAACTATTCTAAAAACTGAAGAAGGAACAACTTTCACATTCATTCTATGATGCCAACATCACCCTGATGACAAAACCAGACATGACACTACAACCAAAGATAAAGGTCACCATCACTATTGAACAAGATGCAAAAATGCTCAACAATTTATTAACAAAAAAAATTTTCGAACAATGTGTTAAAAGTATTACACACCATCTCCAAGTAGGGTTTACCCCCAGGATGCAAGGATGAGTCAGTGTCACCAATTCAGTGTTATAGCCTCATTACTAATTGATGATAAAAGTTATATGATCATCTTCCTAGAAGAACAAAAATCTTTTGACATGATTCAACATCCATTGTCACTGAAATGATCAACAATGAAGATCTAGATGGAACATATCTCAACATAATAAAGGCTATATATATTTTACATATATGTGTGTGTGTGTTTAAAACAACCTCCCAACCAACCTTATGCTTAACAATGAAAAGTTAAAGGTACTTCTTCGAAATTAGGAATAAGCAAGATGATCAGACAAGGAAAGAAAAATAATCCAAATTGGAAAGAAAGAAAGAAACTGCCAATGTTGGCTTACTACTATACACAGTCAATCCTAAAGTTACAAAAAAAAAAAAAAAAACCCATTAGATGTAATAAATGAATTCAGTAAAGGTATCAGATAAAAAATTTATACAGAATTCTGTAGTGTTTCTATGAACAAGAAAGAGAATTTAAGAAAAATACAATTCATAATTGCATCAAAAATAATAAAGTATCTAGGTTTAAATTTAAGGAGATAAGAGATATGAACTTGGAAAAATGTAAGACACTGGTGGAAAAACTTGATGATAACACAAACAGAAAGATACACCATACTCATTTGGAAGAATTAATATTGTTAAAATGACCATGCTATACAAGGCAACCTACAGATCCAATGCAATCCCGAATAAAATGCTAATTGTATATTTAAAGAGAACTACAGAAGAACTATAGTTCTAAAATTTTTATGGAAACACATGAATAAAAGTTCCCAAATAGCCAAAACTATCATGCAAGGACAAAACTGGAAATACCATGAGCCTTTATTTCAAACTATCCTACAAAGCTAATTAATATAGTACTAGCACAACAACAGACACATAGATCAATGGAACAGAATAGAGAGCCCATAAGTAAATCCAGGTTCCCTGTCAATTAAGCTACAATAAAGTAGGTAAGAAAACACAGTAGGGAAAAGGCAGGTTATTCAATACATGGTGTACAGAAACCTCCATCAGTTCAGTTTAGTTCAGTCACTCAGTCATGTCCAACTCTTTGCAACCCCATGAACTGCAGCACGCCAGGCCTCCCTGTCCATCACCATCTCCC
>SJYA01001797.1:2349393-2370486 GCA_006410615.1 Neotragus moschatus
TGGGGTACATGTGTCTCTTTCAATTCTGGTTTCCTCATTGTATATGCCCAGCAGTGGGATTGCTAGGTCATAAGGCAGTTCTATTCTCAGTTTTTTAAGGGATCTCCACACAGTTCTCCATAGTGGCTGTACTAGTTTGCATTCCCACCAACAGTGTAAGCTGCTGCTGCTGCTGCTGCTAAGTCGCTTCAGTCGTGTCCGACTCTGTGCAACCCCATAGACGGCAGCCTATCAGGCTCCCCCGTCCCTGGAATTCTCCAGGCAAGAACACTGGAGTGGGTTGCCATTTCCTTCTCCAGTGCATGAAAGTGAAAAGTGAAAGTGAAAGTTGCTCAGTCATGCCCGACCCTTAGTGACCCCATGGACTGCAGCCCATCAGGCTCCTCTGTCCATGAGAGTTTCCAGGCAAGAGTACTGGAGTGGGGTGCCACTGCCTTCTCCGAACAGTGTAAGAGGTTCCCTTTTCTCCACACTCTGTCCAGCATTTATTGCTTGGAGACTTTTGGATCGCAGCCATTCTGACTGGTGTGAAATGGTACCTCATTGTGGTTTTGATTTGCATTTCTGTGATAATGAGTGATGTTGAATATCTTTTCAGGAAGAATTTAAAAATTCTGGTTAATTGAAAGTGCTAACTTCATTTTCAGTTCAAGATCTCATTTTACAAAAATTTTATTTGGAGAAGGAGAAACAAAATCAGGGTATTTAGATTAGAATAAGGATGCAAAAGGTTAAGCTGCTATGTCTTTTAGAGTCTCTCATCTCTCCTATCCTCTCTTATATGCATTTGACTCTTTATGCAGGATGGTTTTACCATTCTCCCTTCTTCTGACCAGCACTGAGTACTAGGGACAAATGGATGGCAGATTGGCTGAACTCACTATCAGGGTACTTGATTCATAGCCAGGACACTCCTCAATTATTCTCAGACATTCATCTCTTCATTTTGCCAACAAATCTAGATTAATCACCTATTATTATCGCAGGAGTTGTGCAGGCCTAGAATTACTGTGGGCACAAGACAAACACACCCAGCCCCTCAGGGACTTGTACTGTTGGGCTCTGTCAAGATCTTAAATAAACTCTGTTACAGAAAGGATGTGAACTGCTTAAAGCCTAGTGGTGTCAGAGGAAAAATTAGACATCTACAGACTGATTCACAGAGTAATTGTGTTGCTATTCAGTTTAACTTAAACTTAATTCAGGTTAGATAAAAAAAAAATAATCAATTTGGCTTTTCCAGTCTAAGGAGAAAAATGCCTTAAAAGTAATTAAAAAATAAATTCTAATAAATATAGAAAATTACATATAAATTATAATCCCATATGAGAGCTTCTTGTGAAGAATTACAGTCCCCCACAACTATTAAGTAACCTACATACATTTTCTCCCCCTTTTCAGCAGGAAACACAGTTGACACTGTGTTGCGGGTGTCTTGTGGAATGAATGAGGACTACAGGGACATCTGACTTTGTTAGAAACAGAAGAAAATGTGATCATGATTTCAAGGATGATCCAGTATAGCTTGGCAACAGTCCTTGATAGCCCTCCTGCTGAGTTTTTTGGGGGAACACAAATGGAGAAAACAATGAAGATAAAATTTCCAGGAAATAACCCAATCAGGTGTTGCTTAATGGAGTCTACTGTCATTAAAATCCAATTCGATTCATTTGGAGAGTGAAATATCACAATTGCAGCTACACCATAATCGCTTTTGGAAGATGGAATTTGTATAAGCTGGGTTAATCCCTTGATCCCCAATTCAAATAAAAATAGATAAAACACGAGGAACTTGGCAGGGGTAAAGGACTGGGAATAGCAGTGATGATGCCAGAAGGTGTCTTTCCTGCCAAAGGGAATTGGCATAGGAATAGTCTCTGAGCCCAAATACTGGAAATTGCAAGCTGGTATAGACCAAAGACAGATTGTCCACATCCAATAAGAGAGCAGGAATCCTGTTGACCCAACCAGATCACAAGTGAACTGACTCTCTGGCCTGTACACCTGGCCTCATGCAGAAATTTGCATTTCTTTCCATTTAGAGTTTGGCTTTCTGTTAGCCTGCAAGTAGTTTAATGGCTTGTCACGAACAAGTTCTGTCTTTGTAAAATATAGCAGAGACAGTGTCTCTCTCAGGGGTGAGCTACTCTGTGTTTGTAGAAGAGGTTCTTTCCATGGAATAATTAGGAAATTGGTCAGTGAATTGTGACTCTATGCCCAGAGATGGCCCTCTGGAGATCTGAAGGGGATAAGAGCTACCACAAAATCCCAATAGACTTGCAGGGCATAAACGTATATCCAAAGACTCAGCAGTATTGTACTGTGCATGCTAAGTCACTTCAGTCATGTCCAACTTTGTGACCTTTTGGACCATNAGTGAATTGTGACTCTATGCCCAGAGATGGCCCTCTGGAGATCTGAAGGGGATAAGAGCTACCACAAAATCCCAATAGACTTGCAGGGCATAAACGTATATCCAAAGACTCAGCAGTATTGTACTGTGCATGCTAAGTCACTTCAGTCATGTCCAACTTTGTGACCTTTTGGACCATAGCCCACTAGGCTCCTCTGTCCATGGGATTCTCCAGGCAAGAATACTGGAGTGGGTTGCCATGCCCTCCTCCAGGGGATCTTCCCCCACCTAGGGATTGAACCCTCATCTCTTGTGTCTCCTGCATTGGCAGGTGGGTTCTTTACCACTAGAACCACCTAAGAAGCTAAGTATTGCTCTAGGCAGCCTTAATTACAAGGCCATTACCTTGAATTTGAAATACTTTGACAATCTATTATAATTAGCCGGTATGGTGTGAAATTGGCAAATTCTTCTAACATACTACAAGCAAAATGGAATTTCAAAGTCATGTTTACATTAGTTTTGATGACAAACCTTTATTACCTCACATGCCAAAAAATTGGCATGGTATTTAAATTTTTTAGGTGTTCAGCAAAAAACACAAAACAAAACAAAACCCTACAAGAATCTCTACTAGGCTGGACATTGGATAGGATCCTTTTGACTGCAAGTTATGGAAAGCCCAGGTCAGAAGGGTTTAAACAATAAACAATATGAATAATTTATCATCTCACTCAACAAGAAGACCCACCAGAGGGTTCCAAAACCAGCACTTCAGAAGCATCACCAAGGTCTCACATTCTTTCCATTTTGCCCTTCTCTGTGAGCTTGGTAACTTTTTCTGATACCAAGATGACTGCAGAGTGTGGCATTGAAATGGACACAACCATAGTTCCTGCCCAGCTCTTTTTTGTAGAAGAAAATTATTATTGAGGAAATTCTTCTAGAGACTTCTCAGCAGACTTCATGTGTCAACTCATTGGCCGAGAGTGGATCATACTCCCTTCCTAAATCAGTCAGTAGTGGGGTAAATGGGCTCATGAACTGACTACTTAGTACTACAGACTAATCAGGATTTACTGATACAGGCTAATCAGGATTTACTTCCAAGTCAAGTTAGGCAAAAGTGTCTCTCTGAACAAAAATCTCACACACACATATATATGTGTGTGGTTCTCCAACAATAGCCAACCACCGAAATATGTGCTCTCCAGAAGCAGAAGCTAAGACAAGGTTTGAGGTGTAAGATATTACTAGGGTTCATTTCCTATTAAGGGAAAGTGCAGGAAGCAGGACTGAGCAGAGGAAGAAGCTGAACCGTGATGTAGCTCTAAAGAAGCTTTGGCCAAGAGAGTGGAGAGTTTGGGGGCAAGTGTTGCCCAGGGGTATCCTGCCTCAGGTCTTTATATATATCCTGACCAGGCTACGTATACCTATATATATACACCTATCTGACCACTCCCCAGATGTGGGCTACTAGCCAAGGCTGCTCTGCAGCTGAGGTAGACCTGGAAGAGTGTGCTCTCCATTCTGGGCAGAAGGCCTTCCTCGCAGGGGGAGTTGGGTGGTACATCCCCAGGTGTACCACACCCACCAATGTCTGTTACAGCCCAATGTGCAAAAGTGCATAAACACGAAAAAAGAAATACAGCCACATTTCTTTAAAAGGATTCTGTAGTTTCTTCTGTACCCCTTCTTCTGTTCCCAGCCTCAGTTATTTCAGAGTTGCAGTGTTTTATTGAATGTGACCACCATGTGTGGATCATAGATGTTTAGAGCTCAAACAGCTCTTGGAGCTCACCTGTTCAATTAGAAAACCAAGGAGCTAGGTTAGATAATTAAGCTGAGGTGCAAATGAGATTTGGGATTGAATATGAAAACTTGCATGTCATGGGCAGTCAATGAATATTCCTCCAACTGAGGATTCGAATACTGTTCTACTGACTTCTAGACTTCTAAAACAAGGTTTTTTTTGTTTCTCAACATATGCTTCCTTGTATCTGTGTGTGCTCAGCATATGCTTCTGTGTGTGTGTGTGTGTACATGTGTGAGTGTAGGCAGGGGTTTGCAGGGAGAGATAGACAGCAAGAGAATTAGTTTGACATGTTTCAGTTCAGCAGTCTGGGATTTTATGTTGTACTTATAGGAGAAGTCAGGCAAATCAGAATGATTTCACTTGAAAAACTGGAGGCAGCTTTATCTGGCATTCAAATAGGTTTTATTTTATGGGCTGTGTTGAGGCCACAAACTCAAACTTGGGTGGGGCAGTAGCTACTAAATCCAGCTGATTATTGCTATGGGGCAATGCAGGCAAGATGTCTTGCTTTCTCAAGAGAAGCTGGAGATATGAATTTTCAGGTAATATTTCCAAAATTTCTAATGTTGATTCAATAGCTTAAAAACATGGTGTTTGCCAGCTCTAAGCATGCTAAGTTTCAAAGTCAAATCCAGCAGTTCTCAGCCTGGGGCAAGTTTGCATGCTCTCTCCCTCCCCATCTGTGGAGATATTTGGCATTGAAAGTGAAAGTGTTAGTTGCTTAGTTGTGTCCACCTCTTTTCTACCTCCTGGACTATAGCCCATCAGGCTCCTCTGTCCATGGGATGCTCTAGGCAAGAATACTGGAGTAGGTTGCCATTCCCTTCTCCAGGGGATCTTCTTCACCCAGGGATTGAACCCAGGTCTCCTGCATTGCAGGCAGATTCTTTACCATCTAAACCACCAGGGACTCTCTGCGTTTATTTCTGATTGTTACAAGTGGAGTAAGAAATGCTACTGGCATCCGAAGGCCCGAGATGCTGCTAAGCATCCTATGATGCCCAGGACATTCCCCACAGCAAAGAGTTAACCTGGTCCAGAATGTCAATAGTGCTGAGGTTGAGAAGCTCTGCTTTAGTCATATCTTAAAGGAAAAAGATAGAAACTGTCTCTTTTTCACTGGAACATCCTGCTTGAATGATGGCAGCTGGGACCTGCCCAAGAACAAGGAAGTGAAATTTCAAGACTTCAAAAATCAATGCCTTTTAAAATGGTTACTGATCAGCAAATGGCCAAAAAAGCAATGAAAAGATGCTCAACATCACTAATCACCACATAAATGCAAATCAAAACCATAATAGATATCATCTCAGACTCATTAGGATGACTAGTAAAATAGATGGCTAGTGGGAGCCTGCAGTGTAACACAGGGACCTCAGTCTGGTGATGACCTGTGATGACCCGTGATGACCCGGATGGGATGGACGGTGGGTGGGTGGGAGGCAGGGGGTACATGAGGGAGGGGTTATATGTGTGTATATATATATATATATATATATGGCTGATGCACTTAGTTGTACCGCAGAAACTAACACAATATTGTAAAGCAATTATACTCCAATAAAAAACACTGGAAAATAACAAGCTGCAGGTATGTGACCTTGGAATCCTTGTGTACTATTGATGAAACTATGAAATAGTACAACTGCTATGGAAAATGTTATGGTAGTTCTTAAAAAAAATGGAAACTACAACTATCAGCAATTCTACTCCTAGGTATATAGCCAAAATAATTTTAGATCTGCTGGAGAGGTATTTGCACACCTATGTTCATAGCAGCATTTTTCATAATAGCTAAGAAACAGAAGCAACCCAAGTGTCCACTGATGAATGAATGGATAAAAAAAATGAGGTTTATACCTTCAATGGACTACTATGCAGCCTTCGAAACAAAGGAAATTGTCACATGCCTCAACACAATGAACCTTGAGGATGTTACTCAAAATAANTCACCCAGGGATTGAACCCAGGTCTCCTGCATTGCAGGCAGATTCTTTACCATCTAAACCACCAGGGACTCTCTGCGTTTATTTCTGATTGTTACAAGTGGAGTAAGAAATGCTACTGGCATCCGAAGGCCCGAGATGCTGCTAAGCATCCTATGATGCCCAGGACATTCCCCACAGCAAAGAGTTAACCTGGTCCAGAATGTCAATAGTGCTGAGGTTGAGAAGCTCTGCTTTAGTCATATCTTAAAGGAAAAAGATAGAAACTGTCTCTTTTTCACTGGAACATCCTGCTTGAATGATGGCAGCTGGGACCTGCCCAAGAACAAGGAAGTGAAATTTCAAGACTTCAAAAATCAATGCCTTTTAAAATGGTTACTGATCAGCAAATGGCCAAAAAAGCATATGAAAAGATGCTCAACATCACTAATCACCACATAAATGCAAATCAAAACCATAATAGATATCATCTCAGACTCATTAGGATGACTAGTAAAATAGATGGCTAGTGGGAGCCTGCAGTGTAACACAGGGACCTCAGTCTGGTGATGACCTGTGATGACCCGTGATGACCCGGATGGGATGGACGGTGGGTGGGTGGGAGGCAGGGGGTACATGAGGGAGGGGTTATATGTGTGTGTATATATATATATATATATGGCTGATGCATTTAGTTGTACCGCAGAAACTAACACAATATTGTAAAGCAATTATACTCCAATAAAAAACACTGGAAAATAACAAGCTGCAGGTATGTGACCTTGGAATCCTTGTGTACTATTGATGAAACTATGAAATAGTACAACTGCTATGGAAAATGTTATGGTAGTTCTTAAAAAAAATGGAAACTACAACTATCAGCAATTCTACTCCTAGGTATATAGCCAAAATAATTTTAGATCTGCTGGAGAGGTATTTGCACACCTATGTTCATAGCAGCATTTTTCATAATAGCCAAGAAACAGAAGCAACCCAAGTGTCCACTGATGAATGAATGGATAAAAAAAATGAGGTTTATACCTTCAATGGACTACTATGCAGCCTTCGAAACAAAGGAAATTGTCACATGCCTCAACACAATGAACCTTGAGGATGTTACTCAAAATAAACCAGTGACAGAAGGGCAAATATGGTATGACTCCGCTTGTATGAAAGTAGGTAAAGTAATCAAATTCATAGATATGGAGAGTAGAATCGTGATTACCAGGGGATGGTGGGAGGGGGCAAGAAGGGTCATTGTTTAATGGGTATAGAGCTTCAGTTCTGTAAGATGAAAAGGTTCTGGAGACTGTTTTACAACAACGTAATAAATATACTTAACACTACTGGAAGTGAAGTGAAGTCGCTCAGTTGTGTCTGACTCTGCGACCCCATGGACATGGACTGTGGCCCACCAGGCTCCTCCCTCCATAGGATTCTCCAGGCAAGAGTACTGGAGTGGTTTGCCGTTTCCTTCTCCAGGGGATCTTCCCAACCCAGGGATCGAACCCAGGTCTCCTGCATTCCAGGCAGACGCTTTAACCTCTGAGCCACCACAGAGACTGAACTGTGTACCTAAAAATGGTTAAGATGGTAAATTTTATGATATGTGCTTTTTATCACAATAAAAAAGGTGACTAAGCTGAAAAATAATCCACCAATAAATTCTAATTTCATTTGAAATCAGTTATACCAAGGGCATTTTTGAAAAACAAAGACTACAATAACAAAATTATTTGTAGATACTCAAATCGTGTTTTCCTCTGCCTTCGAGGAGAGAAGCATCCAAGGAGTTGACCTCTGGCTGAGTGACAGGGGTCAGGGTTACAGGGGTCATGCGTCTGTCCTACCCGGATCCCTCATGGCCCAGTGTCCTGAAGAATTAATGTGATCGGATCGCCCAGGAGTCTCCTGCTCTGCAGAGCTGGTGGAATGAGTGCTCCTTCTGATTGAATGAAAACTGTCACTGTTGTGTCTTCTTCCCCACTGTATGATGAATGACTCTGACTCTGCGCTCCAAAACTTCCAGAAGTTGGCTTCTGATATGAAAATCAAGATTTCAGAGTTTTATTTCTGCCTTTCTCTCTTAAAAAAATCTCTGCTATATGTTTAAAATGGGCTTTCCTGATGGCTCAGGGGGTGAAGAATCCACCTGCCAGTGCAGGAGACCCAGGTTCTGTCTCTGGGTTGGGGTGATCCTTTAGAGAAAGCAATGGCAACCCACTCCAGTATTCTTGCCTGACAAATCCCACGGACAGAGGAGCCTGGTGGGCTACAGTCCATGGGGTTGGCCATGACTGAGTGACGGATGCACACAGACATGCATGTGTTTAGAATATCTATTCTGAAATCAGTTGCATTTTTCATCTGGTTGTAGACAGTGAGTTAGAAGGCCATCTCTGATACCCGCAGTGAGGGCAGAGGAACGCAGAAGGGGCGGAATATGTCGAAACCCCATCCTGATACTCAGGTTGCCTTCTTTGCCCTCCTGTGAGTTCCAGGGCAGGGTCTATGTCTTCATCTTGTGCCACCAGGCTTGGCTGGCACAAGAGGAGCTTACTAAGAAGGTGTTTGAATCAAGGAAGGAATGAATGAGCGAGTGACTTGACCTCTTTTTTTTTCTAGGACTTTCTTGGCAGTCCAGTAATTAAGACGCTGCGCTTTCACTTCAGGGGGCACTAGTTCAATCCCTGGTCAGGGAACTAGGATCCTGCAGGTCGCACAGCCAAAAAGAGATAAATAAATAAATGGAAAGGTATTCTTAAAATAAGCTTAAACAATAGCGCAGAGTTAATAATCTTAGGGGTGACATAAGCTGTTTTCCTCCATTTCTTTTGGGTAACCCATTCCCTTCCCCTGTTAAAAATGCTTCTCAGGAAAGGCCCACCTGTGGTTTTGCCCCACATTACACACTGATTGACGGGTTATCTTTCCACAGTCTATTGGTTCTTAAGCCTTGTCTACGCTGTGACATGGAAGAGCTGTCTTTGTGAGAAGGGCTGTTAGGTGTAATTTTTTGGGAGGGACTCTGAGGCCGTCAGTCCCTTCCTGGGCCCCCGGACCTATTGAGCACCTGATCTGCTTTGCTTGCACTGAAGGCCAGCCCTGATAATCCCAGCTCCACCTGCATCGCCAGGCTGTCAGTAGGATAAAGACGGATGATGGATGGAGGAGCACTTTGAAAAGTTAAAAGCTCCTCACAATCGTCAGTTGTTATTGTTATTAATCCATAGTGTCAGAGAGACACTCCTCTTGAAAAGAGTCCCATTCCTGAGGAGACTGGGGGCAATTTGGGAGGAGGTATCACTCATTGGTTTCTTGTTCTTAGAGCAACAAAATCGCCCCCAGTGCACATGGAGTGAATAGGATGAAAAGTTGTTCTTAAAATCAGCACGGATAAAGGGCTCCCCTCTCCTGCCCCAAAGCCTCTAAAACTTGTAAACTTTGCTTTGGCAGGTTCATTGCCAAGAGACAGGGAGCCAATAGCCTTCCTTCTCCCTCTCTGTTCCTACTTCTCTTTCTCTACCCCCTCTCAGTTATTTTAGAACAAGTCTCAGCATGGAGCTGATCGTCAGCTTCTGGAAAGCTGAACTGGTGCCTAAGCATTTGGCTTGGCTGAGTGAGGGGAGGAGGGCTTGCTTCTGCAGGAAGAGGACAGGGGTGCAAGCTGGGGAACTGGGAGGGGACAGGGGCCTTGGTCCAAGTTTCTACACTCACTCCCTGGCCTGCACTTCTGTATTCTGCTCACAGCTCATCCAGGGGTGGGGCTGGGAGAGGACGGGGGCTGGGGGAGGCAGGAGGGAGGGTCTGAGGCAGTCAGGTCCTGGGGCTGATTGGGATTCTGACTGTTGGTCAGATTTTGTTAGATATGGGGCCAGCTGCTGGAAAATAAGTCAGGAAGTGGGAGAGAGGCGGCCAGTGGGTATTTACGGTGGTGATTTTTTGTCTTACAGGAAAGAGCTGTTTCCATATATCTTTTTCAGGTGGGAGTGGGGACCCCGGCTGCCTTTCCGTCATCACTGGCTGTTTTCATAGGTTGGGGTTTTGGCAAGAAGACACGTGTTGGCTGGAGTTCCTGGGACCGGGTTGGGCAGCACAAGGGGGGCCCCTGAGCTGGGATTGGGATGCTGTCCTCTGCCCTCACTGATGGTGAGCACCTTGAGCCCGCTGTTCTTTGAGAGCAGCCCCAAGAGTGAAGGGCCTCCTGGGGCAGCCACTGGCAATGTGGGCAGGCCAGGAAGCATGCTTTGTATCCATGTGGGAGAAACTGTCTTCTGTACTCCAGAACCCTCTGGCTCGGTGAGCACGCCCAGAATATGGCTTCTTCTCTCTAGTTCTTCCTGCTGAGTGAAAACCCCTTCTTCCTCCTTCCAAATTTAGCTTACACAGGGCTTGGCTCAAATCCCACCTCCTTCTGTACCTTTAGAACAGTCTTCTCGTTACATCCCAAACATTAAGAACCCTGTTCATATCCATCACATGAGTGGGCTCTTGATGACCTGAAAGTCCATAGACGTTGACACTCGTGAAGTTATTTTTATCTCACCGTTCATTATGTGTGTCTCAAGAATTTCTCTGTATGTACTATATTCTTCTTGAAATAGTTCATTTCTTTAGGACAAATGCTCCCCCCTACTCTTTTGAGAAAGATTTGACTTATTATTTATTATTTATTTTTGGCTGTGCTGGGTCTTCGCTGTTGCGCAGGTTTTTCTCCAGCTGTGAACGGGAGCTACTCTGTAGCTGCAGTGCGCGGGCGTCTCGTGGAGCACAGCTCTAGGGAATGGGGGTTTCAGTAGCTGTGGCACATTGGCTCAGTAGTTGTGGTTCCCAAGCTCTATCGCACGGGCTCAGTAGTTGTGGGGCACAGGCTTCATTGTTCCGTGGTATATGGGATCTTCCCGGATCAGGGATAGAACCCGTGCTTCCTGCGTTGGCAGGCAGATTCTTGACCACTGAGCCACCAGGGAAGACCTCACTCCACTCCTTTTATACACTGTTTGATTCCAAATTTTATACTGAAAGTGGTAAGCATTCGAAACCCATTTCTTCCCTTTTTCCTTTACTGAATGCAGTTTATGTGAAATGAGGAGGATAGGTGTTGGACAGGCAGATGGACTGTCAGGAGCAGATAAGGTTCTAGAGCATCTATCCCCCACCGTGTGCCTTTACGGCCTCATCCAGCACCAGTGGCAGGCATCACTAGTGGCGCACCACTCTCTTCTCCATCTGACGGATGTCCAGGCACTATCTATCAATCAGAGCTGGGCCGGTGCTCTGAAGTGTTTGTGGGGAGCGTGTGGGCTTCTTTGAAATTCCCCCCCTCCATTTCTCAGTCTTCCCTGAAATGGCCTAAGTAGGTAAAATAAGGGGCAGGAGGCTGGGTGGTCAGAAGGCAGGAGGAGGTCTTGGGCACAGGAGGAAGCCTTTTACAATTCTGCCACCCTGGGAGAGTTGGATAGTCGTGCTTGGATGGCAGTCATGCAGGAAGGAGAACAGAATGGCACTTTACGTTTCTATAGCTGCTTCAAAGTATAACATTTTAATATACAGAGTGTCTGGGTCCCACGTTCTTACTTCCCAGTCCAGGTATTATATCAGAGAATTAGACTTTACATTTTGGTGTTTTCCGGTAGAGCTTATTATTATTATTATATACTATATATTATTATTATTGTGATTATTTTCTCTCTGCCAGTTCATACCTGGTTTTCAAAGATTTTCATATTAAGAATTGCTTTCAGAAATTAATGTTAAAATACTACTGGTGTGGGACACTTCCATGGGAGTCCAGTGGTCAGGACTCTGCTTCCAATGCAGGGGATGCATGTTCGATCCCTGGTTGAGGAAGTAGGATTCTGCAAGTTGAGGGCTGTGGCAAAAATCAAAACAAAACAAAACAAACTACCGGTGCTCACTTCCCTAGGCTCATTATAGGCACTGCCAGTGCTTCCTCAGAGCCTATACTGGTTCTGAGAGCCCACCACCCAGTCTCCCTTCACTTTGCTTCCAGGCTGGCACCAATGGCCTTCTTCACAAGATGTCTTCGGACCACTGGTGTTGCTTAAATCACAGCACAAGAGCCAGACGTGTCTGGGGGTTTCCCTTCTGCCCTGAGGTGACAGGCAGCAAATGACTGACCTCATGGGAGTCAGAAGGGCCAGCCCCTTGCCTCAATGTGTACTCTAGGTTGCCCCTTGCAATCAGGGTGAAGCAGAGGCTTGGAATCCCACCCATACTCAGCTCTTTCCCTGTTTTTCTCCTGCTTCCCCCACTCCCTTCTTGATTCTTCCTGAAAGCATTTCATTGATATATTACTGGCAAGTGAATCACAGACTCAAGATCTGATTCTGGGAAACTGATTTAAGATGAGGGCAGCAGAGGGGGGATGGTGGTGGTGGTGGGAAGGGTGACTATTATGGATAATCTCAATCATGGTTAAAAGAAAGCTCCATGGAACCTTGATCTGGGGGCAAGTGATCTGTGACTAAAGCATGGAGGTATCTGGGGGAGGATGCTTCCAGTATCTGTTTGCCTACAAGACTTGGGAATTTATAGTGTCTGTTGAGACTGCCAGTGGTCTAGAGAGGATTCCAGGTGTGGGCTGAGAACCTGTGTGGGCAGCAGTCAATTTCTATAGCTCAGGTTAAATCACTTCTGGAAGCCAGAGGGTTGGTTGTAGTTGATTTCTCGGTTTCTGAGACTGGAAGTTAGCAATGGCCCTGGAACAGCCACGATGACCTCCATGGGCAGAGGGGAGGTTTTGTGTGGTCTGATGCTGGATGTACTGCTGTCTGGGTGTCAAGGTGAAGTGGTTTGACCTTTGAGAGTAACCATTTCTTTCCTTTGTTTTAGGGTTTACTTGGTGGCTCAGATGGTAAAGAATCTGCCTGCAATCCAGGAGACTCAGGTTTGATCCCTGGGTCAGGGAGATCTCTTGGAATAGGGAATGGCAACCTGCTCCAGTATTCTTGCCTGGAGAACTCCATAGACAGAGGAGCTTGGGAGGCTATAGACTATGGGGTAACAAAGAGTTGGGCACAATGAAGTGACTAATACTATGAACTATGTCCTTTATTTAAAATTCAGTTTATTTTATTTTAAATTCAAATTTGCTACCTTTCACTGCAGTCACAATGTGGACACACTTCTGTGTGAATTAAAGTAAACAAAGGCACACACTCTTTTTCTGGAAATTTGAAGTTGAGATGGAAAATTTATCTGTCTTGGCTAGGCAGTTTTTTCTCTTTCTACTCCATCCATCACCCTTGTTGAATTTTTTTTTTTTAACACTATCATATGAGTCAGAATGGGTGTATCACTTTTAATTATTGTTGATTACCATTCATGTTGGAACAGCTACCTTGTAATACCATCTCCTATCAGAAATAAATGTCGACTTAGTGACCTGCATGAGATAGCTGATGACCCAGCCCACTGGGGAGATGGCAGGCAGCCGCCTGGCGCTTGTTGAATTAAGAAGTGTGACTATAGTAATTAGCAGTGAGTTTCTAGCACAGGAGAAAGTAGATTCAGGGCACAGCCCAGTTGTCACACAGGTTGACCCCAGTGTGGGAGAAATGAGGGATTTGGAATTGGGGCCTGGAGGGTTGGGGAAAGGGTCACGGGAAAGATGGTCAGTGGCAGAAACCAATTTGACATCCCTGAGCTTGTAATAGGATTTACCCTGGGCTTGCAGACCTTGGAGGTGTCAGTTATGCAAAGCTGGTTGACAGTTCTGCAGCCCTGGAGTATGTAATTGGGACCAGAAGAGTTAAGTCTTGACTGTTTTGCCTCTAGTGTGTGCTTAATGGATCACAAACAAAAAGGAAGAGACACGGTGTTAAAATAGAACTGGGGCACAGATTGAAATGATACATGATTACTAGCAGTTGTACAATTCATGGGAAAAATGTGCAGGCAGGTCTTTTAGGAAGTGTAAATAAAACAGATGGGTTTATGGAAGGGGGAAGTATGCTTTACACACCCGGCTCCTATATCAACAAATATTGCCCTCAAGGTAAAATTTTTAAAAAATGTTCTAAGCTTGTATTAGTCACACCCATTTATTTTTGGCATAATTTGTGCACTATTTGGAAGTTGGCAAGAAGAGGAATGTTAGGGCCAACATTTGGTCTTGCTTCAGGAGTTTCTATGAATATGAATGCCTGAAGTTTATGTAGGCTTATACCGTCTCTATAGTAACGCATGTTTGTTGTGAAAATCCCGCCTTTTAAAGTCAAGAATTTGTATGTTAACCTCAAATTCAACACACTATTCTAATTCTGGTGTTTTAAAACACTTAGGACTGTTGCGTGTTCAATATTGGATTGGATTGGAGGGAGAATTGATGGGTATGCTTGGTAAATATACACACTCTGTCTCTGTGTCTGTCTCTCTCACACTTCCTTGCTTTTGGAAGTTAACCTTAAGGTGCCTCCAGATGGAGCCAGATGAGTGGAACTTCAGTCCATGGAGCAGCCCTGGCAGATCTGAGAGCCCCGTTTGAAGCAACAATGGAGAAAATGGTTGTTGATTGTGATTTTTCCACCGAGTGTTTAGAACTTGGGAAGAACTTGGGGAGTACCTGTTTGGCTGGGTTTGGTCCTTCAGAGCCTGGAAAGCAGAAAAGGGCTGCCTGGACTCCAGACCGAATAAGGAAAAACAGCCCACATCCTTTCATCACCTTGAGGCCTGGGGACTCATCTGTGCAGTTCCATCTCTGTTGGGCTTCTNTGTTGGAACAGCTACCTTGTAATACCATCTCCTATCAGAAATAAATGTCGACTTAGTGACCTGCATGAGATAGCTGATGACCCAGCCCACTGGGGAGATGGCAGGCAGCCGCCTGGCGCTTGTTGAATTAAGAAGTGTGACTATAGTAATTAGCAGTGAGTTTCTAGCACAGGAGAAAGTAGATTCAGGGCACAGCCCAGTTGTCACACAGGTTGACCCCAGTGTGGGAGAAATGAGGGATTTGGGATTGGGGCCTGGAGGGTTGGGGAAAGGGTCACGGGAAAGATGGTCAGTGGCAGAAACCAATTTGACATCCCTGAGCTTGTAATAGGATTTACCCTGGGCTTGCAGACCTTGGAGGTGTCAGTTATGCAAAGCTGGTTGACAGTTCTGCAGCCCTGGAGTATGTAATTGGGACCAGAAGAGTTAAGTCTTGACTGTTTTGCCTCTAGTGTGTGCTTAATGGATCACAAACAAAAAGGAAGAGACACGGTGTTAAAATAGAACTGGGGCACAGATTGAAATGATACATGATTACTAGCAGTTGTACAATTCATGGGAAAAATGTGCAGGCAGGTCTTTTAGGAAGTGTAAATAAAACAGATGGGTTTATGGAAGGGGGAAGTATGCTTTACACACCCGGCTCCTATATCAACAAATATTGCCCTCAAGGTAAAATTTTTAAAAAATGTTCTAAGCTTGTATTAGTCACACCCATTTATTTTTGGCATAATTTGTGCACTATTTGGAAGTTGGCAAGAAGAGGAATGTTAGGGCCAACATTTGGTCTTGCTTCAGGAGTTTCTATGAATATGAATGCCTGAAGTTTATGTAGGCTTATACCGTCTCTATAGTAACGCATGTTTGTTGTGAAAATCCCGCCTTTTAAAGTCAAGAATTTGTATGTTAACCTCAAATTCAACACACTATTCTAATTCTGGTGTTTTAAAACACTTAGGACTGTTGCGTGTTCAATATTGGATTGGATTGGAGGGAGAATTGATGGGTATGCTTGGTAAATATACACACTCTGTCTCTGTGTCTGTCTCTCTCACACTTCCTTGCTTTTGGAAGTTAACCTTAAGGTGCCTCCAGATGGAGCCAGATGAGTGGAACTTCAGTCCATGGAGCAGCCCTGGCAGATCTGAGAGCCCCGTTTGAAGCAACAATGGAGAAAATGGTTGTTGATTGTGATTTTTCCACCGAGTGTTTAGAACTTGGGAAGAACTTGGGGAGTACCTGTTTGGCTGGGTTTGGTCCTTCAGAGCCTGGAAAGCAGAAAAGGGCTGCCTGGACTCCAGACCGAATAAGGAAAAACAGCCCACATCCTTTCATCACCTTGAGGCCTGGGGACTCATCTGTGCAGTTCCATCTTTGTTGGGCTTCTGTGTGGTGGCTGCTGTTCTTGCCCTTGCTGGGATTCTTGATGGAAGCCTAGTTAGATACCAGTGGTAGCAGGGTTTCCCAGTGCTGGCTTTTGGCAGAATTATGATATGCCTTCTGTCCACAGCCCCTGGGCTCCGACATCCTGCTTCTTTTTGATGGTGCCCTTTCCTATCCTCAGTGCTTCTCAGGATCCTCAAACTCTCCCCTCCCCTGACTTCAGAAGAGGATAAGATTAACTCTTTCATGTCGCTGTGTAAGAGAGGAGTCCTTTCACAGAGAGCAGTGGGCTTGGAAGAAGAACTAGCCTCCACATTAGAATCTGGGGCCTGCTTGTTAGTGATGTGTCCATGAATAGTTTGCAGAAACTCCTCAGTCCTCCATGTTAGCATGAAGGAAAAGAAAATAACACCTGCTTGAATGACATCATGGATGGGACAGAGCTTTGTATAGTTCTCAACTCATTCAAATGCAGATCTGAAATAATAAGAAATGGCAAATAACTTTCCATTCACATCCCAACTTTGTTCAGTTGTTGGTAGCTGCTTGAAGTGTCATGTGGAAGATTCTTAGATGGAAGGAAAGTGCTGAGATTGGTGATGTCTGTCAATGGCACATGGAAGCTGGAAGAGTGCCCTCCTGTATGAAATGTTGCCACTTCTTGGTCCATTTTCTTTTCAAGAGGGTAGACTATGAAATAAAGGGATAAACATTTACTACTAAAATTTCAGGTGTCAGTGCATGCTGAAGGCATTATATTGAAGAAGTGGACCTCTCAAAACAGAATCGAGCATGTATAGTTCTGATTCTGTCTATGGATGAGAGCTGTCATATTATTTCCCAAGGCTGTTCTAGCTGCCTCCTTAGGAAGGTGATAATAACTATGACTAGCGTCGCATCTTCCCTTTTTGTTGTTCCATTGTTCATAGCACCTCTTCCATACATTTTGGCATTTGGTAACAAACAGGTTAGCACTTGGTTCTTTGTTGTTCTATCTTGACATCTAATGGTTTATTTATTTTATTATGTTTTTATTGTGTTATAATTGACATATAACATTATATTAGCATCAGGTGTATAGCATAATGATTCAATATTTGTATGTATTGCAAAATGATCACCACAGTAAGTCTAATTAACATTCATCTTCATACAGTTACAGAACACTTTTTTCCTGTGATGAGAATTTTTAAGATCTATTCTTGGGACTTCCCTGGCAGTCCAATGGTTAGGGCTCTACACTTCTACTGCAAGGGGGTATAGATCCGATTCCTGCTTGGGGAACAAAGATCCTGCATGTCTCAAGGCATGGCCAAAATAAATTAAGATCTACTTTCTTAGCAAATTTCAAATATACAATACAATAATTCAAATATACAATACAATTTCAAATATACAATACAATACAATAATTATTACTGTATGCTGTACATTACATGTTAAAGACTAATGTTTTTTAACTATATGTTCCTATTCATCTGTGAAAGTATAAGTTGTCCAAAGGAAGGGATTATGTCCAATACTTTCTCTCCTGATTCCTGGTCTAAAATAGGATAAGTAATTATTTGCTTAGCAAATTCAGAATTGATCGTTACAGTTTTTTCTTGTTATATGCATAATTAATTTTGGAAAATTTGAAAAATAAAAAAATGAGAGAATCAAGTAAAAACTGATTATAACTTTATCACTAGAAGTAATTACCAATACCATTTGATGTGTTTCCTGCCAACATTTTTTATGTGTATATTTAGATATAACTTTCCAAATAAGTGAAAGCATACTCTTTATATAATTATGTAATCTGATTTTTCTTTTCAGTCAGTTCAGTTCAGTAGCTCAGTTGTGTCTGACTCTTTGCGACACCATGGACTGCAGCATGCCAGGCTTCCCTGTCTATCACCAACTCCCAGAGCTTGCTCAAACTCATGTCCATTGAGTCGGTGATGTTATCCAACCATCTTATCCTCTGTTGTCTCCTTCTCCTTCTGCCTTCAATCTTTCCCAGCTTCAGGTTCTTTTCAAATGAGTCAGTTCTTCACAAGATATTGGAGTTTCACCTTGGCCAAGATATTGGAGTTTCACCTTCAGCATCAATCCTTCCAATGAATATTCAGGACCGATTTCCTTTAGGATGGATGGGTTAGATCTCCCTGTAGTCCAACTGACTCTCAAGACTCTTCTTCAACACCACAGTTCAAAAGCATCAATCTTTCAGTGCTCAGCTTTCTTTATAGTCCAACTCTTACATCCATACATGACTACTGGAAAAACCATAGCTTTGACTAGATGGATGTTTGTTGGCAAAGTAATGTCTCTGCTTTTTAATATGCTGTCTAGGTTGGTCATAGTTTTTCTTCCAAGGAGCAAGTGTCTTTTAATTTCATGGCTGCAATTACCATCTGGAGTGATTTTGGAGCCCCTCCCTGGCAAAATAAAGTCTGTCACTGTTTCTCCATCTATTTGTCATGAACTGATGAGACTAGATGCCATGATTTTAGTTTTCTGAATATTGAGTTTTAAGCCAACTTTTTCACTCTTCTCTTTCACTTTCATAAAGAGACTTTTTAGTTTCTCTTCTCTTTCTGCCATAAGGATGGTGTCATCTGCATATCTGAGGTTATTGATATTTCTCCTGGCAATCATGATTCCAGCTTGTGCTTCATCTAGCCCAGCATTTCATGTGATGTACTCTGTGTATAAGTTAAATAAGCACAGTGACAATGTACAGCCTTGATGTACTCCTCTCCCAATTTGGAACCAGTCTGTTGTTCCATGTCCAGTTCTAACTCTTGCTTCTTGACCAATTATTGCTCTGATTGATTTTCTAAATGAATCTTAATAAACAATAAAATGCTTAAGTTTTAATTTTTAAAATGTCAACTGTTTATTAGTTTGTGACTTAACCGGTGGTATCCATTAATTGTCAAAAAAACCTTGAAAGATATGGAATGAAAAATAAACAACTTTCTTCCCCTCTTCTACTTATGCCCTCACTTCCTGTAGTCCCCTCCCTCTTTAAAAATTTTGTATTTCCTTCCAGATGTTATTTTTACAATCATTGATATATAAAATATTGTTCATATTATTCATATGGTTTTTCAGCATGACTTTTGTGCTTATTTTATCATTGAATCTTTTACATTACTGCATTCAAATCCATCTCATTCTTTTAAACTGGTACAAGGTATCCCATTCTATGGATATCTCATTCTTAACCAAATTCTTATTGGTGAGTTTTTGGTGGTTTCCATTTTTTTACTATAAACAACACAGCATTGAGCATATTTACACATATATTTGTGTACAGAAGTATGAATGTTTATGTAGGATTAATTCCTAGAGTGGAAATTCTTGACTAACGAGAGGATTCGTATTTAAAATAATGAAGGAGAAGGACAAATTGCCCTACAAAAATGTTAAACTATTACATTCTCACCACCAGCTACATATGAGCTTTCTGTTTTCAAATATTATCAGTAATATTTTCATAATGAGGAAGTCTAGCTGAAAGTGAAAGTCACTCAGCTGTGTGAGACTCTTTGCGATCCCATGGACTACATAGTCCATGGAATTCTCCAGCCAGAATAGTGGAGTGGGTAGCCTTTCCCTTATTCAAGGGATCTTCCCAACCTAGGGATTGAACCCAATTCTCCTGCATTGCAGGTGAATTCTTATCAGCTGAGCCACACGGGAAACCCAAGCATACTGGAGTGGGTAGCCTATCCCTCTCCAGCAGATCTTCCCGACCCAGCAATTGAACTGGGGTTTCCTGCATTGTAGGAGGATTCTTTACCAACTGAGCTATCAGGGAATCCTTAAAAATAGTATTTCCTTGCTAGTTTCACATGGATTAATTTTCCAGATTATGACTATGGAGTCATTATGTTAAATTTCTACCCTCCCAACACAATGGACAAACAAAATCCTTTTTTAGTGATTTGGATTGGGATGACATTTAGCTTATAGAATAAGGTGGAGAGAATTGACATCTTTACTGATACTTCTTATCCAAGAACACAGTTTTTGTTTCCTTTTATTCAGACTTACTTTGTGTTTTTCAGTAGAACCAACATCATTCTTAAAAACATTAGAACACTCTGTCCATGGATTAACTATCATTTATGTGCTATTACCTTATTGCTAAACTGTCAGATCATTTCCCATCTAGATTCAGCAATGTTGCTGTGAGCACTTGTGTGCTTTGTTTTCCAGTACATTTTGCTGATTTCCTTAGAATGTATTTCTGGAAGTAGATTAAAAGACCTTGGCCTTTAAAAAGCTCTTGGTAGCTATTGGGAGATAGTGAATTTTTAGAAAGGCTTAAACAATCTACTCTCCTATCAGATGCATAAGAGTACCTATCTGGTTAATCTGTCACCGGCTCTTCAAGTTAACATTCATAAAAACTTGGCTTTGACGAGAAGGAAGTGTGTGAAGGAAAACAGCAGTGTGCAGCAGCCTCCACCTGTCTGTGAATAAATCTTCTTTTCTCCTTTGCTTCATGTTTATCCCCCAGTAGAGTCAGGGGACAGTGTTCACCCTTCACTAAACTTTGGAGGCATTTAGTTAAAAAAATTCTTGGGTCTGTTGGAAAGTTCAGTTGTCCATGGACATCTAGGAATGGAGAGTAAATTTGAAGACGTGTCTTTCCATTATACCATGATAAAATTGTCTAATAGCAGAGAAGATAGATATGCTACTGGAGATCAGTGGAGAAATAACTCCACTGTTATGGAGATGGAGATGGAGCCAAAGCAAAAGCAACAACAATACCTAGGTTGTGGATATGACTGATTATGGAAGTAAATTCTGATGCTGTAAAGAGCAATATTGCATGGGAACCTGGAATGTTAGGCCCATGAATCAAGGCAAATTGGAAG
>SJYA01001797.1:2372710-2425720 GCA_006410615.1 Neotragus moschatus
ATTAAGAAGAGGTGACAAGAATACACAGAAGAACTATACAAAAAAAATCTTCATGACCCAGATAATCACGATGGTGTGATCACTCACCTAGAACCAGACATCCTGGAGTGCCAAGTCAAGTGGGCCTTAGAAAGCATCACTATAAACAAAGCTAGTGGAGGTGATGGAATTCCAGTTGATCCATTTCAAATCCTAAGCGATATTGTGAAAGTGCTGCACTTAGTATGCCAGCAAAACTGGAAAACTCAGCAGTGGCCACAGGACTGGAAAAGGTCAGTTTTGATTCCAATCCCAAAGAAAGGCAATGCCAAAGAATGCTCAAACTACCACACAATTGCACTCATGTCACACACTAGTAAAGTAATGCTCAAAATTCTCCAAGCCAGGCTTCAACAGTATGTGAACCACGAATTTCCAGATGTTCAAGCTGGATTTGGAAAAGGCTAAGGAACCAGAGATTAAATTGCCAACATCTGTTTGATCATAGAAAAAGCAAGAGACTTTCAGAAAAACATCTACTTCTGCTTTATTGACTATGCCAAAGCTTTTGACTGTGTGGATCACAAAAAAATGTGGAAAATTATTCAAGAGATGAGAATACTGGACCACCTGATTCACCGTTTGAGAAATCTGTATGCAGATCAGGAAGCAACAGTTAGACTAAGTTAGCAACAGTTGGACTAAGCAACAGTTTAGGCCTTGTAATTGCATAGAGTAACTTGGTCTTGAGATGGGCCAAGTGGAGGAGGAGGTTTCCAAACTCCATACCACCAGATGTGTGTCTGGAATAGAAGGCTTCCTCCTGCTTTCCAGGGGAAAACATCATTCTGATTCTCTGTGCTTCGATCCCATGTTAGCAAACAGATGCCATATTTACTAGAAAGCCTTGGGTGGACACCTGGACAGCTCCCCTTGTTAATTCTTCTTTGCTGTGGGGTTATTATTCACTCCTGTGTACTTTGGCAGGCACTGAGCGTGGGAATTAGACACTTAAAATGCTCTCATTCCATCTGAAAACCCCTTTTGTGGCCACCACCTTGCCATAGAGCCTCCTCCATCAGGATTCTTGTGTGGGGTGGGTCATGCTTTTATAGGGTGGTGTCTTTCAGGGCAAGTCTATTAGGCTTGTAGGATGTTTTAATTGGGGCAGTGTAATTGCAGGATGCCACAAGGGCCCTGGCAAGGGATACTTTATAAATCAGATTATTATGCTTAGCTGTGTTAATGGGCATTTATATGCCCTAAATCCTTCATACAGCAATGGGATAATAGCGCTTAAGGCCATAGTTACTATTTTGGGTTGGGCCCACTTGTAAAACAGGATCTTTTTATTGTGAAGCTGTTTTCAGTTAGAGGAGTACATAAAACCCTTTGAAAGACAGAATTTCAATTTTGTGGTTGCTATCTTATATAGTTTAAATGGTAGAGCCACTATATTTGTGTGTGTGTAAAAATATATGTATATAAATATTTTAAATATATTTAAAAATATTNTAAAACAGGATCTTTTTATTGTGAAGCTGTTTTCAGTTAGAGGAGTACATAAAACCCTTTGAAAGACAGAATTTCAATTTTGTGGTTGCTATCTTATATAGTTTAAATGGTAGAGCCACTATATTTGTGTGTGTGTAAAAATATATGTATATAAATATTTTAAATATATTTAAAAATATTAAATATTTAAATATACATATATTTTTAAAAACTTAGAACCAAAAAGTTAAAATTGTACTCCTGAAGCTAGACTTCTTAATAATGGAGAACTACAAAATCTTAGTGGAATTTGGCCAAATGTACATTGTTTCCCCTGATCAGTAATAGTTTTGAATTTTGGGGAGAAAGATTCTTTTTGGTTTTGTTATGTGTCTCAGAGGTTCTAATCTCCCTGGAAGACCTTGGTCTAGTGACAGGCAGTGGTGTGCAGGACACAGACTCTGTGGGTTACACTAGGGAATTGAACACTCTGGTGTGTCTTCACAAGGTTTCTCACATGCAAGGCAGACAGAATGCCTGGCTAGCCCAACAGGAGGTCTTGGGCCTCCTGGGAGCCTGTCTACCCCATTTGGTGGTTCACAGTAAGCAAATGGAATGGACTGNCTAGTGACAGGCAGTGGTGTGCAGGACACAGACTCTGTGGGTTACACTAGGGAATTGAACACTCTGGTGTGTCTTCACAAGGTTTCTCACATGCAAGGCAGACAGAATGCCTGGCTAGCCCAACAGGAGGTCTTGGGCCTCCTGGGAGCCTGTCTACCCCATTTGGTGGTTCACAGTAAGCAAATGGAATGGACTGTGGGCGGCTGCCACACTAGACATGTGTGTAGATGTGGTTGGGATAGGATAAGACTGAAAACTGCACAAGGGGAATGGGTTATTTCCTGAATAGAGAGGATCCAGGGTGTTGGGATGGAGAAGGCAATGGCAACCCACTCCAGTACTCTAGCCTGGAAAATCCCATGGATGGAGGACCCTGGTAGGCTGCAGTCCATGGGGTTGCTAGGAGTTGGACATGACTGAGCGGCTTCACTTTCACTTTTCACTTTCAGCATTGGAGAAGGAAATGGCAACCCACTCCAGTGCTCTTGCCTGGAGAATCCCAGGGACAGGGTAGCCTGGTGGGCTGCTGTCTCTGGAGTCACACAGAGTCGGACTTGACTGAAGCGACTTAGCAGCGGCAGCAGCAGCAGGGTGTTGGGAAAGTGCCCCACTGATAGCTTCTGCCACTGATTCCCTTTATTGATACTGAGAGGTCTGCTCAAGAGCGCACACGTGCATACACTCAGTCTATTTTGAGGGAGGAGATTGGGAATGAAGCTCGTCTGGGGATGGAAACTTTGTCTTTGGCACCTGAGGACTGAGGAATCAGAGAATGGGAAAAATTCCTTCTGGTCTTACTGTGTGCTTACAAAACTAAATTTAGTGACTGTCTTTCTCTGTTCTCCCCGGCTGCCTGTCCTCTTTCTGGTGTTGAATTTGTGAATCTGAAGGACCAGCCAGACATGTGGTTTCCACAGCCCTGTTTCAGCCTCCCCTTCCCTGCAGATATCCCGACAGCCCTGTTCCTACATTCATTCCCAGTATTTCTCCTGTATGTGACCCCAGGCCTCTCGTTTGTTCCTTTCCCTTCTTGTAGGTCTGCATCAGGCTCCCTCTTCACTGAAGCTTTCTCTCTCCACTCTGGTTGTTGCAGACATTAATTATACCAGTCATTTGGGGTTTATACTTCCTCACCGGTTATTTATAAAGCAAAGAGGTGGTGTATGTGGTGGTTAAGAGTTTGTCCCCTGGAGTCAGACAGGGCTGATCTGAATTCAATTCCTGTCCCCTGCTGGATGTGTGACCCTGCGTATTCACCCTTCTGAGCTTCCGTTTCTTATCGAAGACTCGAATCATTAATCATGAGGATTAAACATGATTCAAAGCTCTTCAAAGTTTTTAATCATGGTTGCGTTAGATAGTAAGCACTCCAGAAGTGTTAGTTGCTATTGTTGTTGTTGTTATTATTATTTCAATAGGAACATCATGTCCTGACTTCATTGTAAGGCCTTTGAGAGCTTCCTTGTATCCACCTGAGCACCTGGATCTGTGCCTACAGGTGATGATTCGGGGGGTGTGGAGGACGGCACAGGCTTCCTGTTCTCCCAGTGCTGACCCTTTGGTTTCTAGAACAAGATAGTCGGTAGCTCAGAGGTCCTGCTGAGCTTCTTGGCAAATAAACAATAACATGTTCTTTTTAAAAATACGACTTCAATTTTAATTTATTTTTGGCTGCTCTTTGTTGCTCTGTGGGCTTTTCTCTAGTTGCGGCCAGTGGGGGCTACTCTCTGCTTGTGGTGTGTGTGTTTCTCACGGTGGTGGCTTCTCTTGTTGCAGATCATGGGCTCTAGAGCACACGGTCTCCAGTAGTTGTGGCTCCGAGTCTGTAGAGCCCAGGCTCAATAGTTGTGGCCCACAGGCTCAGCTGCTCTGCAGTAGGTGGAATCCTCCTTGGCCAGGGGTCGACCTGGTGCCTCCTGAATTGGCAGGTGGATTCTTTACTCCCGAGTCACCAGGGAAGCCTGGCATGTTCCTTGGGAAGCAAATAAGGTGACTTTTCATTGACCTACAGTTTCCTCTATGTGTGTGTGTGTGATGTGTGGGGAGGAGGTGAGTTTGGCAGAGAGATGAGCACCTGACGAGGTGGGGTGAACAAGGGGAAGCTGGTTTCCGCTTTGTCCTGTAACTTGCTGTTTTGGGAGGCCACGTGGTTTAGGGGAAGGAGGATGATGTTAGCGTCAGAAGGCCAGGGTTCGGGTGCCCCGTCTGTCACTCGCCAGCTATGTGGGATTGGGAAATTCACAGTCTTTGGGGGCTGAAGTCTCCACACTCATCAAGCTGTGATACAGCACTTCTCAGGGCGGTGGGGGCATCCAGCGAGGGGGTCCTTTTTTAACTTCTGTGTGGGAAGTGACACGAATATCAGCTGTAGTAATTGGACGTGTCCTGACTGCACGTAGCTTGGTATAGCCCGGCGATTCCTTTTTCTCTGCCTTCCTTCTTTCTCTGCCTCTTCAGTGGTCCCCTCCTCCCTTTTCCATCGCTGCAGTAATCCTTAGCCTGAAGGAAGCAGCAGAGGGAACAGAGCTCCAGCTCTGGCTGGGACCTTTGCACTGCCCTCTTGGAGCATTTCTCTCGCAGCTTTCAGACTGCTCGGTGCTCAAGATGCTCCGAATCTGTGCTCAGAGTTCTTTCTCCCCTCAGGTGCATTCCTCAGTGTTACTCTTATCTCCCAGCTAGAGCATGTATTTATTTCCAGGGAAAGATTATGGTTTGTATGGCTTTGTATTAACACAAAGGTGGGCATGTGGTCGGCAGTGAGTCACTGTTTCCTCAGTGGTGCTCTTGCTGGGGATGGATGAGAAAAATGCGGCAAATATCCATGTAGCCTGTGGATCAATAGCCCCTAGAGGGCGTGCTTGAATGATGGTCCAAAGGGACAGGGCTCAGGCTCCCGACTTCTCCTTTTGCATCAAAAAGCATAGACTTGAGTGGTGATCTCCAGGATGGAGAGGTGGGCAAGGTCTGGAGATGATTCAATAGGCAAACCACTGTTTTTCTCTTTAGAAAGCAGAAACCATCCTATTACTATTTAATAATTAATGAAGGTATGAGTCTATGTAGATTAATCAGGAAAAAAGATTTAATGGAAAATACAGATCTTTTCAAGAGAAACAGCTTTAGAGAGATATAAAATAGAACTAAGTTGTGTACTACTTTATTCTACTAAATTTGGAAACTCTATATGAACTGTGAACATTTAGAGAACACTGTTAAATGCCTGTGTTGGTAAAATAAGACACAGAAAACTTGAATAAACAAGTAAACACCAAAAAATTGAGATAGCAATCAAAGACCCCCTCTCCAAAAAGGCACCTGACTCAGTTTTACAGTTCACTTCTAGCAACCTCAAAATAGAAAGGAAAAGATAACAAAAGCTGTCCCACTCATTAGAAAAAGTATTTATTTATCTATTTGGCTGCATCAGGTCTCAGCTGTGGCACGTGGGGTCTTCAGTTGTGGTGTGTGGGCTTCTCTCTAGTTCTGATGTATGGGCTTAGTTGCTCTGCAGCATGTGGGGTCTCGTCGGGGGTCAAAACCACTTCCCTTGAATTGGAAGGTGGATTCTTACCCACTGGGCCACCAGGGAAGTCCCTGTCCCACTCATTTTTGTGTTAAAAATAATTTTTATTCTAAAATTGGATAATGACATTATAAAAAAAGAAAATTACTGACCTCTTCTGTTTATGATCACAGATATAAAAATCCTAGATAAAATATTATAGTAGTTTATCAACTGTTAGTAGTTAAGAACATATTGTCATTTAGGAGATTTATTGAGAAATGAAAGAATGATTCAACATGGTAATATAATTCAACACATTAATAGACTTTAGTCTTAAAGGAGAAAAAAATCACAAAATTTTGGTAGATACAGAAAGGCATTTAATAAAGCTCGATACCTACCTGTAATGAAAAACTTAAAACATAAATTACACTTACTGGAGAAAGGTGCATTCCATTTAAGATCAAGAGGAGACAAGGATCTCCATTATCATTCACTAGTGTTAGCACAATATTGGACTGCCTAGCCAAGACTATGAATGAAAAAAAAAGAAATCAGACGTGTGAATTAGAGGGGAAGGAACGAAATTGCCATTATTTGCAGATAATGTGATTGTTACATAGCAAAAGCAACAGATTCAACTAAATTAAGCAAAATTGTCAGATGCAAGATCAACTTATGAATGTGAGTCAGTTCAGTTCAGTCACTCAGTTGTGTCTGACTCTTTGCGACCCTATGAATCGCAGCACGCCAGGCCTCTCTGTCCATCACGAACTCCCGGAGTTCACTCAGATTCATGTCCATTGAGTCAGTGATACCACCCAGCCATCTCATCCTCGGTTGTCCCCTTCTCNTAGCGAGAAGAAATGATCAGAGTAAATACATTTTAGTGGCATGACAATATAACATTGTGTTTATCCTCCTCAAATTAAATTATAAAGTCAAGGCAATCCTAAGAAAGTTCCAGAAGGATTATTTTAGGAGTTTGATAGATGTATTTAAAAACTAATATGGAAAAATAAAGGTTCATGAATAACTCACAATCTAATTCACACCTGTTTCTTTATCCATAGTCTTGGCTAGGAAGTCCAGTTTTGTGCCAGCACTAGTAAATGATCATGGAGATCTTTGTCTTGTCTCTTCATCAACAAAGAGAGATGAAGAGAAGAAAGTTATCCTATTAGATATGGATACATCACTAGCCTTAATGTGGAAAAAAACCCCAGAGAAATAGAGCAGTGTGAGAGTAGAGAGCTCAGTGACAGACTGTGTATAAAGGAACTTCAGAAATGATAAAGATGAGCTGCCGGTAAAGTTGATCCCATGGGCAATTCTTTTCCCAAAGATGATTGCAATGTTCTCTCCCGTCTACATGTGCTTTCTCACAACGTGACTGTGACACTTTTCCCCTTGAAATGTGGCTTTTATGTTTCCTCCCTTTGATTCTGGGCAGGTTTTGACTACAGCAGAAGTAATTCTAAATGATTTCTGAAGATAGGAGATATAAAGTGATACTGGTGATATAAACAGCTGTTACTTTTTTTTCCCCTTGGAACTCAGCCACCATATGTGAAGAAGCTCAAACAGTCTGTGACAATGAAGGTGCTGGTGGGAAGGAGCCATGGCCTGCGGCCCTCAGCCTTGGCTGGGCTCCCAGTTGACAGCCAGCCATATGAACTTGCCAGCTGTCAGTGAGCCATCCTGAAAGTGCGTCCTTTGGCCCCAGGTGAGTCATCTCAGTTGCCACTCCATGGCGCAAAGATGAACCATCCTTGNGGTGGGAAGGAGCCATGGCCTGTGGCCCTCAGCCTTGGCTGGGCTCCCAGTTGACAGCCAGCCATATGAACTTGCCAGCTGTCAGTGAGCCATCCTGAAAGTGCGTCCTTTGGCCCCAGGTGAGTCATCTCAGTTGCCACTCCATGGCGCAAAGATGAACCATCCTTGCTGATCCCTACCTACAGTACAAATGTGTGAGCAAAATAAATTAGTTTTAGTTGTAAGCCACTACATTTTGGAGTGTTTTCATGTATACATTTTAAACAGCTCCCTGGCTCACACCATATACAACTATTGATGCTACATCATTAAAGGTAAAACAATACAGTTTGTAAAACATTACATAGGAGAATATCTTTGGAACATAGGAATGGGAGTATATTTCTTAAGCAAAACCTCAATTATACAAACTGTAATTGGAAAATTGATGAATTTAATTAAATAGAAATTAGAACCCTAACCCAAAGCAATAATGTTTTGTGAACTGAGGACTCTGATCAAAACATTATTAAAAACCTTCAGCCTTAAAATACATAAACACCTCCCCACTAAATACTCCATGCACTAAGTTAATGCTTATCTTGGGAGATGTTTCCTTGTGTTACTGCTCTTATTCTGCTTGGAAACACTTTCCTCCTATAAGGAGTCTCCGTATCTTGGGGTCAGAAGAGCTCTTTCCTTCAGTAGCATCTCCTCATTGAGTGAGACACAAGAGAAGCAAGATACACTTCCTATCTTTAGGCCAGTTCATCTAGATGGAGAGAAAACATACTCAAGAAACAATTAGATAATGGCCCAAGACAGTGTGTAATTAAGTGTTAAGATGCATGGAGCAGGCCTGCATCCAGCAAAGGCAGAGGTGCTGCTGGGGAAGAACAGGATGTCTGCTCAAGATGGAAATAGTTATAGATAGATGGCATTTTATTGACTTCAGAAGAATTTAAGTGGAGCCACAGGACTTTCCTGGACCCTGAGCTTACTGCCCATTGCCAGGAGCAGTGGATTTCCAGCTGTGCTGCCAGGGGTCACAGAGGTTGCCCTGATCAGCCTCTGGTGCAGGAGGCCAGCAGGAGAGAGGGGCTCTGAATTTGCTATTCAGCTTCAACCAGATTTGCTTTCCATGAATCCAGGGCTTTGAATGAGGACACTGCCTGAAGACAACTTTTCTGTGCTGAAGAGTTTGAAATGAGAGGCCTACAGAATAAAATTCAGTGCCTCAGTGAGTGTGAGGGAACCTAACTTCCTGATCTGGCTCTCACTGACCTTATGGGATGTCATGGACCTCTTCTGATCCCAGAAACTGCAATTTCCCTGAAGACCTCCTTGCTCTTATGTCTCCGTGTGCCGAGTGAATTCCTTGTATCCTTGTTCCTTGAGCTGAACACTTGTACAGCTCAAGTGTTCTTTTCCTTTTTGGACACTGTTCTCACCAATCACCTTCCCCTAACCAGAGCACATTGCTTCCTTTAAGCACTCACCACACATGGTGCTATGATTGTCTTTGTATCAGGCTATGAGCATCCCTTCCTAAAGGTTGAATGCTAACTTCTCCATCTTTGCAGCTTCAGCATCCAGAAAGGTACCTGGCACATAATAAGTGATAAGTGAACACCTGCGGAGGGAATGTGTGATTGACACACTTGTGTCTCTTACATTTTTAAAGACTTAAAAACCCTAAGAAGATTGTGTGACAGAGGCTGTATGGGGCTTGTAAAGCCTAAAGTATTTACTGTCTGACCCTTTATTAAAAAACTTGCTGCCTCCCTGGGACCCTATGAGAAGATACTGTGCAAATGTCATGGGATTCTAGAGGCTGTGCACAGCTGATGGTACTGGTTAACATTACTAGTTGGTACTTGGCTAACATAATTGCTCTGATTATGTGCCAGGCACTGTTCTAAGCACTCTCTATATATTAACTCATTTAATTCCCCTCTATCCCCTATGAGGTAGGTACTATTATAAGCTCCATTTTACAGGTGAGGAAACTGAGGCACAGGAAGTTTAACTTGGCCAAGGTTCCTCAGTGACTTCTCTTTAGACAGAGAATTAGCAGAGTATGGAGGTTAAGAAGAACGTCCTTGTGCCCTCCAGCCTGGTTTGACTCTCGTCAGCATGACTTTCCTGAGTCTCTAGGTATAAGGAACTCAAATATTATAGAGAGGAAAAGATAAATGCTTCTTCTTATTAGAACTGTGATGCTACAAAAGTCACACAAATACCTTGTGTTACTGTAATGGAATAGAGAATATGAGTCACTAGATTTGGAGAAAAGCAGTCAGATTGGGAGGAGAATGTTACTGCCCAGGGACCTGTGCCTGTGGGGGGCAATCAGGGTACTGAGTGTATATACGTGAAGGGCGATTGCAGTAAAGGGCGGGGGTGATAGGGTTAAGAGGTAGAATCGGTGCATGTGTGTACGTGTGCACACGTGCATATGTGTGACATGGAGAGGGAGAATGTGGGAGAGAGAAAGAATGTGTGTGTGTGTGTTCAGCCTGTACTGTAACTGTAAAACTATAAGATGGCTAAGGAGGGTTGATTGGGAAGATTTCTGGGTGAAACACTGGCATAAAACTTTATAAGAAAATCCCACACTGATACTGTTTTTCAAGACTTTTGGAGTCATCTTTGTGTTTTCTTTGATTATATCTTTATGCTGAGACTGGATCACACGGGGGCCGGGATTTACGTGGTTTCGTTATCTATCAACTGAACTCAGTAACTAAGACTAGCCTCCCCACCTATGATCTCATGTCAGTATAAAGTGCCTTTTAGCCCAGGATATTGGCAGGAATGTCTGAAAATCATTCTAGAAACAGACCGGTTGAGAGCAAATGACAAGAGTTACCTCTAGAACTGCTGCCAGATGTGAAAGGTGCTGGGGATATATTTTAGTCTGGAGTCGCAGATATCCAGTGGTGGAACCAGCTCCAACCACCTGGTAAGAACCAACCGTGCATGGATATTCCCAGTTCTGCACTTCAGCAGCATCCCAGTGGTAGCTTGAAATTGGCTGTGATGGAGGAATTCATATCATGGAAATTAACAAATGCTACAAGTCAGTTTTTTTTCTCACTCAAGCTGGTTGTTAAATATCTACCGGCATACCACTGCAGGCATCAGATTTCTCCCTCTTCTTAGCTCCAGAATTTCTTTTATTAAGAGCACAAGGATCATGGTAACACGGGTGGAACCCTGAGGAGAGCGAGCATTTCAGTGGGGAAATTTTGTTTTTAATAAATAGGCTGAATAGTAGTTCTCAGTTTTGAGGGGCTTTTTCAAGTGTTTCTTAATGCTAATTAACCTAATTTTGACATCAAACATTCTAGTCAAATGGGGGATGTAAAATGATTGGGCTTCTATGTTTAAGTGGTCTCTGTGTGTGTGTGTGTGTGTGTGTGTGTGTGTGTGTGAATGTTTTTGTGGTGGGAAAGACTTGAGCAGGAGAGAGCTGGCGTGTGGTGGGGTACTTATAGAAAAAAAGAAATATATTTTGGCCTAGTATTTCTCTATATTTCATTCATATTTATTTTTTTGGTTTTTTGGAGGATCTTTTTTGTTGTGCATTGACTTATTATCTTTCCACCAATATCTTTCAGGGAGAGAAGTGCATTTTTTAAAGTATGTTTAATGCAAGTCACAACCAGAGAGGATAAAAAATTACTAAGTTGTTGTCCATGCATGGTTGAGTATTATGTCTTTGGTTTTTCAACAATAGCTAATTTTCAATAAAGAGATTATCCTGTAAAACTGAAATAGCTTTGGAAAGGAGTCAAAGTTTCCCAGTTACGTGGTAGAAGTTTACTATTATCACTGGTTAGCTCTAATTAACACAAGAATGAGATTTGGATGACATCGCAGTGGGGTGTAAGTGCCTTTGTTGTGTGACTCTTACTGTTTGTGGAAGAACCAACTCTTGCGGGAAACATAGACTCTGCAGCCATTGGAATATAATTATGTGCGTTTTATTTGTTTTTACAGAACAGATGCAAGACAAAGAACATAGTATGAGATATTGGAATGTAATTTCGAAACATATGTTTCCAAAATTATGGAAACATTCTGGATGATAAATAAATCCTTTCAGCCTCAGAGGGTACAGGCTTGTAAGGCTGAGGGGGAGTGGGGTGTCAGGCGGGGAGGAACACGGTTTAAGTAACAGGCTGAAGAGTACACACATCAAAGCTATTAAAGCATAAACCCCCAGATTTAAAAACGTGAGAGGCAAAAGATTATGTAGCGGCTTTATAGAGCCCATTTCAAATGAAGGATAGAACAAAAGAATGTGTGATTGAAGCTCTTGAAGGGATTTATTTCAAGAGAGAGGCAAACATTTTGCTCTGATATCAATTAACCAGGAAAAAGCACCATGTCATAAATGCCAATATTAAAAATGTAAATCCCACACCCGAGGGTGTATTGAAGACAGGTCACAATGCTTTGAAGATGAAATGCATAAAGAGATAACAGGAAGAGAGTCATTCAACCACCCAGACTACCTGCTTGGTTCTGTGTTTTGTCTGCTGGTGAGATTTTTCAATGGGGTGAAGGGTGCTTGTTTGGGATAGTTTGGCCACTTGACTTGTTATAATGTGAGGTTCCCATATCATCCAAGAGAATTTATTATGGCAACTCCAGAAGGCCCTCTTCATCACACTTTTTCATCTGTACTACCCTGGAGATGCCCCAGAGATATCTATGTTATATTGAATAGCATAGTTCACATAGTAGATGTGTAGAACTATTTACAAAATACAGAGTGAAAACCATCAAATGATATGTATAGCACTTTTATGCCTTTTAAAGTATGTTCACCTCCATTAACTTAGTTATTCCTCACCATAATTCTGTACAGAAGGAAAGGTTCATAGAGTCTTTTCCTTTGGAGTTTGGGGTGAATTTAGGATGATTAGGCCAGCTCTTTCATAAAGGAAAAGAGGGCCAGGGAGGCTGAGAGATATTTATACTCATTAAGCTACTCAAGAAACTGAACAAAAAGAGAGCTGACCTTCTCAGTCACCAATAGCATTGTGTGTTGCATCGTGGGTTTCTCTCACTGATAATAAGGCACTCCAGTCTTCTGGGAATGAAAATACACTAAAAAGTGAAATAAAAAGTGTTATCTGCAATAGAGATGTCTGTTGCTACAAAAATATTCAACTCATCGTTACTGAACTAAGATAATAAATCTCTTTACCTTTTGTGTTTTGGTGCATTGAAACGTTATCTTTTATGATCATAGGTGTTGCTTCATTATTTAAAGCATACTTGTTATTGCAGGAAAGACAAGCTCTCACTTGATTTATAATGGAACGATTACGCTTTGAGTTAAATGAAAGTTCAAAGGAAAATGAATTCTAAATAAGAATAATTGAAGAGATTCAAGGTTCATTTGAGTTTATATTCATCAAGGCGATTGTCTCCAGAAATCCTCTTATTTAAAGCAACAGGACAGATCGTAACTTACAAACTTTGCCTTTATGACATCACTTTATTCTATATATCATAATCAGAAATGTTAAGCCTCAGCAGTAATTTATACAAAACGTATTGTTACAGAGTTATAAATGTCATTAAGTGGTAGACTTATGCCTCAATGTCATGCAAGTTGAACTCTGGATTTAAAAAAATTACCCATAATGCAAGTATTCTATAAAAATATTCTTAGTCCTTTCTCCTCCCGAGCAGTTTCATATTAAAAGTTCAGTTTCATTTTACACCTGTACTCTGCTCTGGGAAGCGCACCCTTTATTTCTCCTTCATGTTTTTAAAGTCACCTTCTTAATTCTTGTAGAACATAACTCAAACAACTGAAAATGTTAGGAATGAATTTACAGTCCCTCTGGCTACTCTCTGTCTGGGATGGAAAGGAGAGTGAAGCTGGAGATAACTTTTCCTGCCATCAAGGGACACGTAGAGGGAAGAGGTGATGGATTGTAATGTGCCAACTAGTTTTGATTATTCAGGGACTTTTGATGGAATCTGGATTGTTCAGGTCTCCAGTTTTCTATTTTGGCTCCGTTCACTCCTCAGTGGCACCTCCGGTGGCCAGGGACAACTGTCCACCTACATATGGTAGGCCTCTGAAGAGAAGGTGGCAAAGGAATGACCCCCTTCTGAGCCTTACTCCTTGTCAGACACAGGGTAGAATTTTCACAAACGTATTTCCACTAAATATTCACTTTAAACTTACAAGGAAGGTACTGTCATCCCATTTTATGGATGATAAAGGCACAGGATGGTTCATTCGTTTCTCAAATCCTTATTGAAGTTATGCTGTGTTCTAGTCCTGGGGAAAAGGTGGTAAATGGAAGAGGTGGGCTCTCTGCCCACTTTGAGCTTAGAATGCAGCATGGGAAAAATTAGACCAATCACCTCACACATANGGTACTGTCATCCCATTTTATGGATGATAAAGGCACAGGATGGTTCATTCGTTTCTCAAATCCTTATTGAAGTTATGCTGTGTTCTAGTCCTGGGGAAAAGGTGGTAAATGGAAGAGGTGGGCTCTCTGCCCACTTTGAGCTTAGAATGCAGCATGGGAAAAATTAGACCAATCACCTCACACATAGATGATAAAATTACAAATGGTCATGCATGTGATGACTAAAAATTATTGGGGATTAGGAAGTTTATGTAAGGGGGATCCGATCTGATTTGTGGGGCCAGAGAGGTTGTCCTTGAGGGTGTAATGTTTGAGCTGACAATTAAAGGATGGCATAAAAGTCATCGAAGTCTGTACAGCCACCCAGTGGCAGAGCTGGGATGCAAACTCAGGTCTGCCTGATACCAGATTCTACCCATGCCACAGTACTTCACGTAGTTGAGACTGCACTGAAACCAGCCCTTTGACTCCAGGCACCAGTCACACTCCACCAGCTTCTACTTCCGCAGACTGTGTTTGGGGGAGTTGGTGATGGCAGATTGGAGGCACTCATGGGTCGCTATGGCTTCTCAGCAAGCTACACCCACAACACAAAGCAGCCCTCCTCTCTGCATTCTCACCCTGTTCTTCCTGGTTTCATCTAGGTTGAACTTGGGCACTGGTGGCAGGGGCGACCCTCTGGCATTGCTCCTGGTTGGGGAGAGGCCAATTTCCAGCACTTGGGAGGGGCTTGATGAATGACCCATTCAAGCCAGAATTCAGAAACATTGCCCAGGGCCTCTCAAGCTTCCCAGAGTCTGTCTCCTGGTCTGACTCTTATTGTTCAACCCTACTTTCCAGATCAAAAGCTATTCGTGAGGATTGGCCACCTGCCTGAAGAACTCCCTGACCCACTGAGGAACTGTGGTGGGGATCCTGGGAGCAGCTAGGGGAGGGTGGTTGGAGTCCAACCAAACATTTCTCACTCATGTTTCCACCCACTTTGTGTCTGGGGGGTGAGCTGCCCTGTTGGACATGGTTGCCACCCAGAGCCGACCTTCCAGCCAGGGACAGGGGTAGGAACAGCTGATGACGGAGGAGAGAAGTCAGGGAAATGGAATATTTTCCTGGGTCTTCTGATAATTTTTTTCCTCTCCTCCAGATTATAGAAAAGGCTGTTATTCCTTGAAGAAATTGAGGCACTAGATAACTTTTCAAAGACATTCCTCCAAAACACAAAGACAAAAAGGCCTAGGGAAAAAAGTCTTTTTTATTTTAAACGTTTTAATTTTCTAAATTTCCACTACTGGTGATTTATTCTTTTGGGTTAAGCAGCATTGCCTTTTTGGTTCAGTGCTTTTGTTAAAAAGCATAGTCTGGGGTGAAGGGAAGTTTTCAGTCCTGGACACCTTAATGTGAATGAATTGATCATTTCCCTTTTCTGAGATCTGTGGAAGGGCAGTGGAGGGCCGTGGGTATCTGGAGAATAGGTGGCTAAAGTGGGGGACGTGGGCAGTAGCTTATTTCACTGGTCCTCAGTTCTCTTGTCTTTAGCAAAAAGCAGCAGTTATGATCACTAGGGGGCGGAAGCAGGCCAGCAACTGGTCTCTAGTCCTTGTTACCAATTCTGAAAACCCAAGTTGGCAAATATACATTATCAGTGCTCTTTTTTCCCTAGGAATCTGGAGTTGCTGCAAGCTGTATGAGTGTGTGAGTTAGGCCACTGTAGTGCAATGAAACAATTCCTCAGGAAATAAAAGCCCCGTGTAGGTAAAGCAGATTCCATCAATGAACTTGGGTATTGTTCTCCCATTGCTTTTATTCTGAAAATTTCTCAGAGCTAAAATTCAAATGAGAACACTTGAAGTCAACCTGGTTTGTTAAATCCATACTGGTACCCTTGATTTCACAAAAGGATGAAAACTTACATAAAGATATATATTTTTTTCTTTTGGAGGACACACTCTCTGGAGGAATGGTGAAAAAGGATCTCCCTTGCAGTCAAACATACATTGTACTGTTACGGATGGCTCTGTTCTTACTGAATAAATCTTGCTTAGCAACCTACCTCCAGAGTAAATAATAAATCACCGCTGAAAGCTCCAGGCATTTAGCTCTGTCTGGGCAGTAAAACTTTGCAATGGTCTTGATAGCATTTTGTAAAATCATAATTGCTTAGGGAAAGTGATTCTGGATGTCTTAAAATGTTCAGAATTAAAGAGTAGCTGTTCCTTTGAGGAAAATTATCCTAATACCATGTGTGTGTGTTATCCTTTATACGAAGTCTAGATTATCATCTACAGACCCTCTTCACTTCTATTAAGGATGTGATGCAAGAATTTGACTAGAAACTCAGTCACATGCATCACACTCAGGTTTTATAGGAAACTTTGTGACAATTAGGGCGAAGATGCTCAGTTGTCTACGCACAGTACAGAGACACAGAGACAGGCAGCTGTGAGCCACGGAAGGAGGCCTCTGAGACCAACTCTGCAGATACCTTGACCTCAAACTTTTGGCTCCCAGAACTGGGGGAGAAAATAAATTCCTCTCATTTGAGCAGGCTAGTCTGTGACCCTTTGTTTTGGCATCCCTAGCTAGCTAACTCTAAGTATATATGCATTATATATATATATATATATAAATTGTTTTCAAAAGTCAATGTATTAAAAGGATATCTTTACATATTTAAAATATGGCTCACGATCTGGGCTTAACAGTTTTAATATCAGTAATTTTAAAGTAGAATTGTTTAAAATGAAATGAAATATTTATGGAAACTCCTACGGTTGAGCTAATCCCCACCCCCTGTAAGTTGCTGTTAAATCAATGCACTCTGTTTGTGCCTGGATACTCTGTAAGTGTCTGGCCATTCCAGTTTCTCAACCTTGGCAAGCAGGAAGGTACCTTTGGGTATTGCTCTTTTCTATCTTTCCCCTGAATTGTCACAGGACATTTAACCTCAGGTTTTGCAGTGTAAGTGAAGTCTCTGTCTTATTTTATCCAGTAAAACAGCAGTGCATTGTTCCCAGGCTCACCTCTGGGATGGGATATGGATGAGAATCATCTCGACTGCCTCCCCACTTCTGGCATCGCTCCGAGAAGTGCCAAGAATGTATAATCAAAACCCCAGAGGGGAGAGATGAGCTAAGCGGTTCAAAATAGTTAGAGCATAGAATTGAGCTAGTTTTTCAAGATGGATAATGGGCTTGAGTTTTTAATCTCCTTTTGTTTACTCATCTCAATCACCAGGTGTGTTGAAAGCTCATTGGAGGAGAATTTGGACCAGCAGTCAGGAGGCTGGGGTCTAGCCTACCCCAGGGACCTCTTCCTACTTCCTTCTAGCACTAACATTCTCGATAGTAACTAAGTGTTTGAGGCCAGGGGGCAGGTGCTGGGTCTAAAACAGCCCTTGGCAAAATGGACAGGTTCAACGTTCCTTCTCTGGCCCAGTGGCCTGGTAGTGTCTCCTTTCCAAGGCTACTTTTGCATCCATGAGACTCACTCATTTCTCCCGTAGGTACTAATAGATAAGTTTTACTAATAGGTCAGTTCTCTGGTGTTACCTTTTATTCCATTTTTCTAGCAAACCTAGTTCTCTAGAGAGTACCAAGCACATGCCATTTACAACTTAGTGCAAGTTTAATAGATTACATTCAAAATCACATTCCTTAACTTAGCTGTTGGACTGTCTCCTTCGAGCAGTTTCAGTCATCTGGGAGGGTGGAGAGCCATCTTTGAGGGTCAGGAGCGTCATGAATCTGTCAGGTAGGTAATCCCCTTCTTTGCTGGGGAGAGAAGGCCAGGTGTGAATAAAAGAACCATGTTAAATGACTGCTGTGAGTTTGTAATGAACAGGAAACATCTGTGACCAAGATTAAAAGCTCAGGTCTGGTTGACCTCTCCCGTCTTCATCCTCTTGCTGCCGCTAAGTCACTTCAGTCGTGCCTGACTCTGTGTGACCCCATAGGTGGCAGCCCACCAGACTCCCCCGTCCCTGGGATTCTCCAGGCAAAACACTGGAGTGGGTTGCCATTTCCTTCTCCAATGCATGAAAGTGAAAAGTGAAAGTGAAGTCGCTGAGTCGTGTCCAACCCTCAGTGACCCCATGGACTGCAGCCTACCAGGCTCCTCCGTCCATGGGATTTTCCAGGCAAGAGCACTGGAGTGGGGTGCCATTGCCTTCTCTGCTTCATCCTCTTAGGTGGGTGCATATTTAGTATGTATTTTCTTACTCTGGGCAACTTAGTGCCACACACCAGTTATCCGAACCATGAAGCAGCCCAAGTCCAATGGGCAGCAGGACAGGACAGGACTTGACCAGCTTCCTGATGATTCCTGCTTTCTTGCCTCTGTCTGATGCAATTTGGGCAACAGAGCATGGCACACCACATGAGGAGATCAGTAAGATATTTTTTCGGATGACTGAACGAATGAATGGATGGCTGTGTCTTATGAGCTCTTGGGGAGACCCCACTTTGGGTCTCTCGGTGTATTTTCCTGCTGCCTACTGTAGTTAGGTGTGCTTTTGTGCTGCATGCCACACCTGTGACACTATGTAGCATGTTGTACTATGTAGTGAATGCTACATATATATATATATATATATATATATATATATATAAAACAAGCACATACTACATACGCTATATCCATAAGACATGTGAAAGGGAAAAAAAAATTGCTCAGTTGTGTCTGACTTTGTGATCCCATGGACTGTAGCCCACCAGGCTTCTCTGTCCATGGGATTCTCCAGGCAAGAATGCTGGAGTGGGTTGCCATTCCCTTCTCCAGGGGATCTTCCTGACCCAGGAAACAAACCGGGGTCTCCAGCATTGCAGGCAGATTCTTTATCCTCTGAGCCACCAGGGATGCCTCCAAATAGGAGTTAGATGCCATGAAGTAGGTGGCAATGCCTTAACCAAAGGCATGTTTTCAGGCCAGAGAGCTTCCATCCTAGTCAAGGGAAATGCTAATCTTTTCTCCTTTTATACAACACATAGAAGACATATACCCTAAATTAAAACTTTAAAAGGTTGAGAAAAAACCTAAGTACGAACAGAAGTTGCTCGAGTATTTCTTTCTAGATCCCACTGGGTATAAATGCATGCTTTGTGGGGGGGGGGGGCCGAGCCCCACTTCAGGATCTCTTGCTTAGTGCAATATTTTTATGTCTGACATTGACCGGAATCTATATTTCATCCACTGGGTGAGGGAAAACCAGAATTCAGTTAGGTGAGTGTTCAATGAAAGCCTGTCTCGTCCTGGATAGTCTGCTAAGTGCTAAGGGGTTAGTGACTCTGTGCCTGGGATTATTCTAGACAGACCTGATTTCAAACACTCATTTTATTTTCCCACAAGTATACTCACCCTGGCTGGTTGCATGCCCAGAGTTTTAGTATAGAAAGTATTGTGACGATTGCTATGGAATAACCAAAGGATGGAGAAGACTGCTTCTGTTCCTCAGGTCTTATTTTGGGTTATGTTGTGTTGGCAGTGGCTACAGTAAAAAACAAAACAAAAAAAACAAACAAAAAAACACAACAGGGCCACCAAGGAGAGTATATGGGAGCTCTAGATATCTTGGTCATGTGGTGATGTCTGTTTCTGAACCCAGAAGGAGGGTGCACAGATTTCCCTTTATTTTTCTTATTTAAGCCATAAAACAGTAGTCATGTATGGATGTGAGAGTTGGACTGTAAAGAAAGCTGAGCACTGAAGAATTGATACTTTTGAACTGTGGTGTTGGAAAAGACTCTTAAGAGTCCCTTGGACTGCAAGGAGATTCAACCAGTCCATCCTAAAGGAGATCAGTCCTGGGTGTTCATTGGAAGGACTGATGTTGAAGCTGAAACCCCAGTACTTTGGCCACCTCATGCGAAGAGCTGACTCAAATGAAAAGACCCTGATGCTGGGCAAGATTGAGGGTGGGAGAAGAAGGGGATGACAGAGGATGAGATGGTTGGATAGCATCACCAACTCAATGAAGATGAGTTTGAGTAAACTCAGGGAGGTCTGGTGTGCTGCAGTTCGTGGGGTCACAAAGAGTCGGACATGACTAAGTGACTGAACTGAACTGAACTGAACAGGTACAGGGACACTTCTGAAAGATGAGCAATTTTATTAAAAGCACATGAAAATAAAAGAGGGCATTAAAGTTACAGAGCCCTCTGGGATTGAGCACAAATAGAATGAAGCAGGCCATATATTACTCAGACTGGTGGGGTTGAAACAGTCAGGGGAAGCTTTGCCAATGTGTATGGATGTGAGACTTGGACCATAAAGAAGGTTGAATGCTGAAGAATTGATGCTTTTGAACTTTGGTGCTGGAGAAGATTCTTTAGAGTCCCTTAGACAGCAGGGAGTTCAAACCAGTCAATCCTAAAAGAAATCAACCCTGAATATTCATTGGAAGGACTGATGCTGAAGTTGAAGCTCCAATACTTTGGCCACCTGATGCAAAGAGCTGACTCATTGGAAAAGACCCTGATGCTAGGAAAGATTGAGGGCAGGAGGAGAAGGGTATGAAAGAGGATGAGAAGGTTAGATGGCATCACTGACTCAATATTTCCCTGGTGTCTCAGATGGTAAAGCATCTGCTTACAATGTGGGAGACCCAGGTTCAATCCCTGCGTGGGGAAGATCCTCTGGAGAAGGAAATGGCAACCTGCTCCAGTACTCTTGCCTGGAAAATCCCATGGATGGAGGAGCCTGGTAGGCTACAGTCCATGGGGTCGCAAAGAGTCGGACACGACTGAGCGACTTCACTTCACTTCACTGTCTCAATGGACATGAGTTTGAGCAGACTCTGAAAGATGGTGAGGAACAGGGAACGTTGGAGTGCTGTAGTCCACAGGGCTGCAAAGACTTGGACATGACTTAAGAGACTGAACAGCAGCAACTGTGGGGCCCGGAAGCACAGTGGCATGTGCTTCCAGGCAGAGAGGACCCTCTGGGACTCTCCGGGTGAGGTGAGCAGTGAGAGCTAACAGTGGCAGTGATGCTGAGCTGGAAGGTCTGAACATCAGCCCAGAGGGTCATGGGAGGGCAGCAAACAGGCGTTCATTCCGAGTCGGGCGCATCTAGTGGAGATATGGCTGAAAGTAGTTGTGGTGTGTTTTGAAAGCCAGACAGAAGAGTTTCAAAATCAGTTTGAGGGCACTGGAGAGCCATTGACCAAAGTGAATTTGGAGGAGGTTAATTTGAAGCTCTGGAGAAATGCTATCTGTTGATGTTATCTTCTTTTTTAAAAATATTTTATATATATATATATATATATTTTTTTTTAATTTACAATACTGTATTAGTTTTGCCATACATTGACATTAATCCGCCACAGGTGTACATGAGTTCCCAACCCTGACCCCCCCCTCCCACCACCCTCCCCATATCGTCTCTCTGGGTCATCCCAGTGTACCAGCCCCAAGCATCCTGTATTCTGACACCTCCTGATTCATTCTATCTCTGTGATGCAGAAACAACCTCCTTATTGGCTCCCTCCCTCTCATGTTAACTCTTGCTAGTCCACTTCCTGTACTTTTGGCCAAGAGATCTTCTAAAAATGCCATCTGACCACAGCTCTTCCCAGCTCAAACATGTTTAAATGGTCCCCACCATCTTTTCCATAAAGACCAAATGCCCCTATGCCTTTTTCCTTGTCTTCCTCTCCAGGTTTTTCCTTCCACTTCCCACAGCAAAACTGAAGGCCTTGCACTTCCCTGAGCCCTCCACCCCTCCTGATGTTTACCTGAGCCATGGGATCCGCCCCCCAGCCCACCCCCAACTTCCTCTTACCCTGGCTGACTTTGGTTCATGCTTCAGACTTGGCTCAGCCAACAGAGTTCTCTTGAACGCCACGGCTCAGAGTGTGGTCTGTGCACCAGTGTCATTCTCAGTATCTCCTGGATCTTGTTAGGGATGTAGATCTGCATTTAACAAGGACTCTAGGAGGACTATGTGCATAGTGATGTTCAGAAGCACAGCTCTGGGCATTCTGGTCCACTTCCTTCACCACCCCCAACTGTAGAAGAACCAGGCTCCCATGCACTCCTGAAGCCTTCCCAAAGGGACATTGATGTCTTTTTATTTTCCTGTGTTTCCTTCCTTGATTTTGACCTCTCTGAGGACCAGGATGACACCTTATTCATTTTTGGTGGCTGACTCAGGGACTAGTCTAGTGCCAGCACACAGTAGGTGTTCAATAAATGCTTGTTCCATGAGTGAACCATCAGCAACAGCCTCATATCACGAACGGTGATCCACTGTTACTCTCACACCACTGGTGACCAGCATAAGGGAGACCCCATACAGGATGCTTTGTTGAGACCTGTTGACACCTTAGTTTCAAGCATCTATTTATCTTAAATGAGCTGCGAGGCCAGCTAGGCCCCTGGTACCTGCCGGAGCCCAGAGCCCAGATCCCAGTGCTCGTGATGCTGACATTTAAATTCAAGAGATTCTCCTATTAGCAGGACTGCTTTTAAATAGCTGCCCCTTGGGGAAGAATGAACTGTTTGTGAAAAACAGACTTGTCAATTAAACAACATTCTCCTTCTGATCAAAGATCCATCTTGAAGACTTTTAATTTGGGCTTAAAGTGAGGATTGAGGGACTAAGTGACATGGGACATCACTTTTGACTGCTTACCTTTAGTGGTGAGCCCTCATCAGGACTCTTGGCTCTGTGCACAGAATGGGGAGGTCACCCTAGCTCTAGAACTGGCTTTTCTCTCTATCTTGGAGACGGACATGGGTGACCCTCGTGCCAGAGCTTCAACAGTGAGAGAGCCTCCAGTTGACCTTGGAGTCCAAAGGACACAGTTAGACCTGCCTCAGTCTTTCAAGGCCCAGTTATAAAGTCTGGAGCATTGTCAAATGGGGCAGGGGAACATGAAGATCAAGGCTTGGCCTTGGAAGTCCATGAACAGATTTTTGATGCTTCTCCCTCTACTCTGAATTTTCTGTAGCCCCATTGAACTTAAAAAATGTGTCCTCTATTTGTGATGAAAGGAATAGCTTGTGTTTGCCAAGTCCTTAACTCTTCAACGCATTTTCCAATCTTGGGTGTCATTTGGTCCTCATGGAGGCTGCAGAACAGTGTCACAGGCTTCATTTTAGACGTGTGGGACTAAGGTGCAGAGAGAGGAAGAGACCAACCTCGTCTCGTGTGACTAGTGGGGTTGAGCTGAGGTCGGAACCCAGGGCTTGTGACTCAATGCAGAGCTCTTTGCAGCCTGCTTCTTGATTTTACAAGATGGATTCCTGCACGTGGATGCCACATGCCAGGATGGAAACACACCTTGTCTGTTAATTCTCACTCCTCTGAGAGATAGGAACTCTATCTTCCTCATTTGCCAGACTGGGAAGTCAAGCTGGACATCCCGTCTTGGCCAGACAAACGTCTCCTGCAGGACCCAGCTCCAGTGTGCTTGCTTGGGTTCTTTCCTGGTTTCCCAGCAGCCATGGGTACTCCTCCTTACTCTGCTCTTGAATCTGTTGGTCTCTCCTCTACAGCATCCATCATCCTCTGGGATGGTAATCATTGGCCTTTGAGTGGTTTGAGGGTATCCTTTTTTTTTTTTTTTTGACAGGATTCAACCCTGGGTAATAATATTCTTTCTCTTTTCTTTGCGATTTTGCCTGAACTTTTGTTTCTTTTGGGTCCTCTGGAGTAAAAGAAAGCATATTATACATCAGGGCACATTTGACAGATACAAGTGATTATACTAATAGTGGGATTATCTCCCCACACGTCTGATGTATTCAGGCTTCTTTCAAATGCAATGAGTTTAAAACTCATCCCTAAAAATGAAATGAAGTCTTTAAGTTTTATTCTGCCTACCTCCTTCTTTTATCTGGATTTCAAAACCTTTTTGTTTTTAATGAGAGTGATATTGTGCTGCCCATAATTTACTTTAAAATACTTTGATACAGATAGCTTGATTTTATACTTATATATCTTTATACACATACAAACACACACACACACACATATATATACATTCACACATATGGACTTCAATTATCTTTGTAACCAACACTAGAGGTTTTACTTTTTGTAGGTGAAAAAAATAGTGTTCAAGATCTGTGTATTGGTTAGAAATATTGCAGTGACCCTCCCCCTTTGCATAACAGAGCACAAGAACATATATACTCATACACATATATTCGTACAGCTATATCTGTATCTACATCTACCTTTCTATCTGTGTATCTATCTACTTCTCTGTGTTTGCACACCACAAAAGCATCTTCCTCTTGGTATATGTGATGTGTATGTATTTGTATATATGACCTATATCTCAGGTACAGTCCGTTACCATAAGAGGGAGTGTACACTTCTGGGCAAGTAGTTAAGTGTTTTGAAAATGTCTCGTTAGTTAGAAGCCAATACTCCAGATGTGGACTTCAATTATCTTTGTAACCAACACTAGAGGTTTTACTTTTTGTAGGTGAAAAAAATAGTGTTCAAGATCTGCAGATTGGTGAGAAATATTGCAGTGACCCTTCCCCTTTGCATAACAGAACATAAGAACATAGTCCAGTGGTCCACACCTTTCCAAATGATGCCAGATGTTTCCTTTGGAAATGATCCTGTACCAGCCACTGATTAGAGAATTCCAGTCCCACAAATATAATTGTAAAATCAGCTGAAACCTACTGGTAGTCTATTGTCACATCTTCCTTTGGTGAACCTAATACTTTCTACAGGGATGGAGAGCTGGAATGTCATGCTCACAGACTTGGTTGTATGAGCATTTTGGAGCCTGCTTGCTAAGCGAATGAATGTGTATGTGGTAGAATTTTGTCTGGGACTTAATTTTATTGTAAGCAAATGGTGGGGTTTCCCAGGTAGCTCAGTGGTAAAGAATCCACCTGCCAATGCAGGATACACAGGAGACATGGGTTCAATCACTGGGTCCAGAAGATCCCTTGGAGACGGTAATGGCAACCCACCCCAATATTCTTGTCTGGGAAATCCCATGGGCTGAGGAGCCTAGAGAACTACAGTCCATGGGGTCACAAAAGGGTTGGACACGACTTAGTGACTAAACAATGGCAACAATCAAATGGCAAGGGGAGAGATCTATAGACCCCACCCACCTCTAGCTATTGGATGCTGCCCATGTTACTAGAAAGAACCTAATGATCGTGAACAACCATGTTGGCCTAGGTGAGATCACAACAGAAGATAATGGAAAACTGAGTTCATCTCTTCGAGTAGTCTTTGGCCCATTAGATTGCTTTATTGCCATTCTTAGGATATTCCATCATCAGCCTTCTCAGTTTTGCAGAGGAGGCTAATAAAGTATCCTCTAAGCGAACAACAAGAACAGAACACTGCTAATGATATCTTAGCTTTGTCTTATCATCGCTCCGAAATTTAGTTTTCAAAATACACTGGGGGCCAAGGATGACATGGGTGCCTGTGTGGTGAGCGTCATCCTGTCCAGAGAGAGAGAGTTGCTTGACAGTGTGCACAAGGGCAGTAACGATGGCAGCACTGCTGTCAATCCGGGGTCACTGGGGGAAGACTCCAGTCTCTTTAGCACGTCTTACCACATGGGGCCCATTAGATTGAGGGGAGCAGTTTGCTGCAGATTTTGTGGGAATCCACGGCAGCTCAGCATGCTTTAGATGATGGGGTAAATCCTGTGTTGTCTCTCATTTCTAGGGTTGGAAGCTATAGGGGGATTTTTCTTTTTATACACATGCAATAATAACTTGGCAAAAAGAGTCTGTATGTAGAAGAGAAGCCTGGAATGAGATACATCAGCTGTTAATTATGGTTGTCTTTGAATGGTGGAAATATGGATAGTACTCTTGTTTTGACTTTGGTTTTTTACAAAACATTTTAGTGCCTGATGATACGATTTTGAGGCACTCAGTATATGGTCTTTCAGCCTCGAGTGAGTTGGGGGTACAGTGTCCAAGCTCTGACTTGGCTGCAGGGTGACAGCAACCCAGACTGACCCCTTGGGCATTGTCAGACTTATTATAGGAGGAAAGAGCCCAGAGGGAAGAGAGTTTCTTAATAGAGAAATGGAGGCTTGGATCATCTTAAGTTCAATATTAGAAGAACAGTGACCTTTTTTGATATCCCAAGTTTCTACAACAGGTCACAATGCATCAGAAGCATTTCCCCATGCTACTAGATACTTTAACTAGATATATCCAATATAAATATATATATCGGAGTCCCACTATCCAAACACACTCACTAAATTAAGGATTGAATGGCTGGATTATTATTCAATGAATGATAACTCTACAGTTGGAAATTTAGATCTTTTCATTTTTCATCATATAGTACAATGAATATAATTGTGCATAAAGCTTTCTTTGGTTTGTTTCTGATAGCAATAATATTAATCAGTATTTATGCAAGCTGCTCACCCTTCTAGAACTTCAAATTGTGTTGGCAAGGGACTTCCCTGGTGGTCCACTGGTTAAGAATCTGCCTGCCAGTGCAGGGTACATGGGTTTGATCCCTGATCTGGAAAGATCACACATGTTTCAGAGCAACTAAGCCCGTGGGGCACAACTACTGAAGCCTGTGTGCCTAGAGCTCATGCTCTGCAACAAGAGAAGTCACTGAAATGAGAAGCCGTTGCACTGCAATGAAGAGTAGCCCCTCAGTCACCTTAGCTGGAGAAAGTGGGCGTGCAGCAACAAAGATCTGATGCAGCCAAGTAAACTAATTAACTAAAAAAGACAAAAAAATCCAAACTTTGTTGGCAAGTAGGGTCAGGGACACAAGTAAAATAATAAAATGACACAGGATGAGATCTTATAGTAATTAGCGACAGATAATTTGTACAGCTAGTGCATAAATTAAGGTGAAGTAGGAATTGAAATATTACTTATACAAGTTTACTAAACTCACCTGATCTTTGGTTTCAGATAAAGCTGAGTTCAAATACAGATACTGACATTTATTTGCCCTGTGATGTTTGGATAAGTTACCTAACGCTTGACCCTCTTTTCTGAAAGATACTTTTTTTTTTTTGCGGGGAGAAAGAAGTGCTTCATTTTGGATTTAAATCCAATAAATCCATGCCAGAATATGAGATGCTTTTGCGTAGCTGTGAATTTTAAGGAAAGATAANGAAGCATTTCCCCATGCTACTAGATACTTTAACTAGATATATCCAATATAAATATATATATCGGAGTCCCACTATCCAAACACACTCACTAAATTAAGGATTGAATGGCTGGATTATTATTCAATGAATGATAACTCTACAGTTGGAAATTTAGATCTTTTCATTTTTCATCATATAGTACAATGAATATAATTGTGCATAAAGCTTTCTTTGGTTTGTTTCTGATAGCAATAATATTAATCAGTATTTATGCAAGCTGCTCACCCTTCTAGAACTTCAAATTGTGTTGGCAAGGGACTTCCCTGGTGGTCCACTGGTTAAGAATCTGCCTGCCAGTGCAGGGTACATGGGTTTGATCCCTGATCTGGAAAGATCACACATGTTTCAGAGCAACTAAGCCCGTGGGGCACAACTACTGAAGCCTGTGTGCCTAGAGCTCATGCTCTGCAACAAGAGAAGTCACTGAAATGAGAAGCCGTTGCACTGCAATGAAGAGTAGCCCCTCAGTCACCTTAGCTGGAGAAAGTGGGCGTGCAGCAACAAAGATCTGATGCAGCCAAGTAAACTAATTAACTAAAAAAGACAAAAAAATCCAAACTTTGTTGGCAAGTAGGGTCAGGGACACAAGTAAAATAATAAAATGACACAGGATGAGATCTTATAGTAATTAGCGACAGATAATTTGTACAGCTAGTGCATAAATTAAGGTGAAGTAGGAATTGAAATATTACTTATACAAGTTTACTAAACTCACCTGATCTTTGGTTTCAGATAAAGCTGAGTTCAAATACAGATACTGACATTTATTTGCTATGTGATGTTTGGATAAGTTACCTAACGCTTGACCCTCTTTTCTGAAAGATACTTTTTTTTTTTTGCGGGGAGAAAGAAGTGCTTCATTTTGGATTTAAATCCAATAAATCCATGCCAGAATATGAGATGCTTTTGCGTAGCTGTGAATTTTAAGGAAAGATAATATTTTATTGGGCCATTCTGGAGTCCTTAAGTCAGACCAAGTGTAAGTTTACATCCTCCCCTGAATTCCGTACAAGTTTAGAATGTGGCACAGAGTGTCCTAGTTGATTCACGTCACTCATTCATGTAACTAATATTCACTGGCACTTAAACGTGTGTCAGGCACTAGTGGCTATGGGGACTTTTTATATCCTTTTCAAGGTGTATCAGTCTTATCAAAAGTGGCCCCAAATCCAGGGTAAAACAGTTTTTTCTCCAAGCAATTGAGGGCCTGTATACCAAACAATTTTTGAAAAAAAGATTAAGTGATATGTACGGTCTGGTTACTAATAAGCTCCTAATGGAAATGCCAGTGAACAGCAAAGTGGCACCTATAAGAAGCCCCTGCCTGGCTCAGCCTTTAGGGGAATCACACTTGGGGACGACTCCTGTGACCTTATGAGCTGCTCATAAAGTCTGCCCTTGAGATCAGTGCTGCCAGCCCAGTGAGCACTAGTGATAAGTACTCCAGAGGCTGATGACTAAACTCAGGTACCTCACTTTGCCCCCACTTTTTAGGCAAGCCAACTCAGCCTGGAGAACTGGGTCCAGTAACACTGTGACCACAGGGTTGTAGCCAGCAACACACTTCCACTTCCCTGCTGCTGCTGCTAAGTCACTTCAGTCGTGCCCGACTCTGTGTGACTCCATAGACAGCAGCCCACCAGGCACCCCCCGCCCCTGGGATTCTCCAGGCAAGAACACCGGAGTGGGTTGCCATTTCCTTCTCCAATGCATGAAAGTGAAAAGTGAAAGTGAAGTCGCTCAGTCGTGTCCGACTCTTCGCGACCCCATGAACTGCAGCCTACCAGGCTTCTCTGTCCATGGGATTTTTCAGGCAAGAGTACTGGAGTGGGGTGCCATCGCCTTCTCTGTCCACTTCTCTAGTCTTCTACTAACACTGAATGTTGTCAGTGTTTTTTTTATTTTTGCCTTGTGTCAAATATTTTCCATATCAACAGACTTCCATGAAGTTGTTCTTAATGGAAACATGGTATTCTATTACCCAGAATTGCTATAATTTGGTTAAACGTCTTCTTACTGGCTGTTTAGATCTTTTCCATGCTTTGTTATTCTTCATAAAACTCAATGTTATTATTATTTTTCTCTCAGTTGCTTTTTGTGAAGCACTACCAATATAGATTCCCACTGCACTTTACTTAATTTATTTTTCGGCTGTGCTGTACAGCATGTAAGATGTTGGTTCACTGACCAGGGGTTGAATTCTGGCCTCCTAACAGTGGAAGAACAGAGACCTAACCACTGGGCTGCCACAGAATTTCCCTGCTCTGCAGTTTAGGGCAATGCAATTTCTCTACACGTTAACAGAATGCAATCAGTTCAGTCTGGTCGCTCAGTCGTGTACGACTCTTTGCGACCCCATGGACTGGAGCAAGCCAGGCCTCCCTGTCCATCACCAACTCCCAGAGTTTACTCATGTCCGTTGAGTTGGTGATGTCATCTAACCATCTCATCCTCTGTCATCCCCTTCTCCTCCCACTTTCAATCTTTCCCAGCATCAGGGTCTTTTTGAATGAGTCAGTTCTTTGCATCAGGTGGCCAAAGTATTGGAGTTTCAGCTTCAGCATCAGTCCTTCCAATGAACACTCAGGACTGATCTTCTTTAGGATGGACTGATTGGATCTCTTTGCAGTCCAAGGGACTCTCAAGAATCTTTTCCAATAGCACAGTTCAAAAGCATCAATTCTTCTGCACTCAGCTTTCTTTATACTCCAACTCTCGCATCCACACATGACAACTGGAAAAACCATAGCCTTGATTAGATGGACCTTTGCTGACAAAGTAATGTCTCTGCTTTTTAATATGCTGTGTAGGTTGGTCATAACTTCCTTCCAAGGAGTAAGTGTCTTTTAATTTCATGGCTGCGATCACCTCTTGAAGTGATTTTGGAGCCCCCCAAAATAAAATCAGACACTGTTTCTACTGTTTCCCCATCTATTTGCCATAAAGTGATGGTACTGGAAGCCATGATCTTAGTTTTCTGAATGTTGAGCTTTAAGCCAACTTTTTCACTCTCCTCTTTCACTTTCATTGTGAGACTGTTTAGTTCTTCTTTGCTTTCTGCCCTAAGGATGGTGGATCTGGATATCTGTTATTGATATTTCTCCCGGCAATCTTAATTCCAGCTTGTGCTTCTTCCAGTGTTTCTCATGATGTACTCTGCATAGAAGTTAAATAAGCAGGGTGACAATATACAGCCTTGAGGTACTCCTTTTCCTATTTGTAACCAGTCTGTTGTTCCATGTTCAGTTACAATAAGAATTTTAAAAATTGTTTGCCAGTATGATATGTGGAAAATATGAGATTTCATGATTTAATTTGCGTTTCCTTGATCATTGGGGAAAGTAGCTCATTTTTCACATGTACCTGTCATTTATATTTCCTTTTTGTGCATTGCTTTTTCACTCTTTTTGCTATTGGCATGATCGTCTTTTTCATATTGATTCAGAAGAGCTTTTTACATATGAAGGACACATTTAATTTTAACTGTTAAGATTCTAGTTAAAAGGGAAAGTGATCACTATCCAAAGAAAACATGAGCACATTGTGTTAGCTAGTTCCCGGTCTTGTTCTTCTCTAATTCACTGTGTCTGTGGAGACTAGAGTGAGGACTCTAAAATGCAAGTCTGAGCCTGTCGTTTTCTCTCTTTTTTTTTAAAAAAATTAATTTGTTTTTGGCTGTGCTGGGGCACTGAGTCTTCTTTGCTGCATGTGGGCTTTCTCTAGTTGTGGCAAGTGCTGGCTATTCTCTAGTTGCAGTGCACAGGCTCCTCATTGCTCTGGCTTTTCTTGTTGCAGAACATGAGCACACAGGCTTCAGTAGTTGTGGCACACAGGTTTAGCTGCTCCACAGCATGTGGGATCTTCCCAGAGCAGGGATCAAACCTATGTGCCCTGCATTGGCAGGTGGATTCTAATCCCCTGGAGTACCAGGAAAATCCTCTGACTCCTTTTAATGGTTCCTGACTGTACTATGGTACAGTCCATCTCCCATATGTAGAGTGGAAGGCCTTTTATTACGATCCTGCTTGCCCCTCTTGACTCCTAACCCTCTATATCTAGTTCTAAGAGCCATTCATATCGCATCATCTTCAGCTCCCAGGAACTGCCGACCTCTCCCTCTCTCTCTTCTGGGACTTTGTGCTATATCTTCTGCTTAGACCTCTCTTCCAATTCGTTTTCTGATAACCACCACTCGTCATCCAGATCTGCCTTGGACACCACTTCCTTTAGATCAGTGATTCTCAGCCAGGGATGCTTTGTCCTCAGGGGACTGTGTCTGGAGACATTTTTGATTATTGTACTGGGAGAAAGTTATGTTAATGACATCTAGTGGGTAGAGGCCAGGCTTCTCAGGTAGCTCAGCTGATAAAGAATCTGCCTGTAATGCAGGAGACCCCAGTTCGATTTCTGTGTCGGTAAGGTCCTCTGGAGAAGGGATAGGCTACCCACACCAGTGTTCTTGGGCTTCCTTGGTGGCTCAGATGGTAAAGGATCTGCCTCCAATGTGGGAGTCTTGCATTTGATCCCTGGGTTGGGAAGATTCCCTGGAGGAGGGCATGGCAACCCACTCCAGTATTCTTGCCCGGAGAATCCCCATGGATAGAGGAGCCTGGCGGGCTTCAGTCCATAGGGTTGCAAAGAGTCACACATGACTGAGCGACTAAGCATAGCACAGCACAGTGGGTAGAGGCCAGGGATGCTGCTAAATATTCTACAAGGCTAGGGATGCTGCTAAATATTCCACAACAAAGAATTATCTGGCCTGAAATGTCAACAGTAGTGAGGTTAAGAACCCCTGTTCTAGATCTAAAAAGTCTTTACTAGTCTTCCCTCTGATTTACTAGAGGTAGATTTACTAATCTACCTCTCTCTGCCCAGTCTAAGACTGGGCCTTCCTGTGCCCACAGCCTCCCAGAACATTATCCTGTGTTACCATGTTCGTGGATTTACTGCACTGTATTGTAATTGTTCTCTAGACTAGAAGCTTCTTGAGGGGAAGAACATGTTTTGTTACTCCAGGGCCTGGGTTGAGAATATGATTGGCAGAAGCAGCTTAGCACATTGTGCAGTGGGGAAACAAAGTGCCTGGACCTCATTCCCAGACTCTGCTACTTGCTAGCTGTGTGCTCTTTGGTGAATTACTAACCTCTCTGTGCCTCAGTTTCCTCTTCTATAAAATGGGGATATTAATAGCATCTATCATGTGCATTATTAGGAGGAATGCATGGGTAAATGTTGGTGGATTGTTTAGAGAAGTAAGCTCTCTATAAGATTATTGTATAGATTGAAGTAAGTTCTTTATAAGATTACTGTATAGATTATTTCCTATAAATAGAGGAGTATTAATGAAATGAGTGCTCAATAAATATTTGGGGACTGAATGACCAAGGCATGCCTTATTATGGGTTTGGTCATCTCTCCTTTTCTTATCTTTTTCCCATTTCATTCAGCACATAGCAATTTTCTCCAATGATTTGAAAAGCTTCTTTGTAGTTCTAAATTTTTCTAGGCTCACATTATATCCCTAAGTAGCTCTGTGATCATGAGCTGCTAATTTTCATTAAAAATATTCCTATTTCTATTTGTGCAAAGGGGCAAATGAGAGTAAGCCAAAATATGGAATCATAAACACATACATTCGTTTTGGAAATGCCTTTCTTTTAAATAAAATACGTATGTGGTTCCTCCTTTTGTATGCGGGGTGTACTATGGAGAGGCTTTTACAAATGAATTTGCTTTAATGGAGATTTACACAAGGTACACGGAGCACACACTGCAGCAGTGTCGTGTACCATCTCAAATCAGCGTCGGCTGTTACATATTTGAAGTTAATTTGACGTTGAAGTAAACAAATCAAAGTGTGTTTATGGGATAATTAGGCCCTATTCTCATGCTGTGGCTAAGAAGTTTTGTCACAATTACTGATCAGTGGTTTTCTTTGTTTTGCTTTCAAAATTCCATAGCAACACACAAAAATAAAGCGGTTGCTATTACATGGGTACTTATGTAATTCCAGCATCCTATATGCAGAGTATCTGAGGATGAAGTCAACAGATTTTTAGCTGAATCTTCTCTTGGTTCATAGAGTAGAGCCTGGTTGGATCTTCAGGAACGGAGAGGAAAGGAGAACTTTTATGAACATGGTCCAGTCTTCCACAAGTGTTTCAGAATGCGTGTCCCTGTTCATTTCTTGCTTCCTCTTGTGCGTTGTGGGTTTTTCTCCTTGCTACTGGGGAGGACAGGTTCACAGTCTTGTGAAATGAAGTCTTCCATCCAGATCAACAAGGAAACTTGACATGAGAAACCAAACCAAGGGAGTATCATACTTCATACTTAAAAAAAATTTTTTTTCCAAAGAAGCTCATGACATTCCCTAAAGGAGTATACAGTTGGACCTCGATATCCACAGGGGATTAGTTCTAGGATCCACCCAGATACGTTTGCCTGTGCTCAGGTCTGATAGTTGGCCCTGTGTATTTGCAGTTTCCACTTCCAGAGATTCAACCAACCACTGATTGCAAACGTAGTAACATAGATATTGAGGGGGCCTCCCAGGTGGCTCAGTGGGTAAAGAATCAACCTACAATGCAAGAGACACAGGAGACATGGGTTTGATCCTTGGGTTGGGACGATCCCCTGGAGGGGGAAATGGCAACCCACTCCAGTACTTTTGCCTGGAAAATCCCACAGAGGAGTCTGGCTGGCTACAGTTGACAGGGTCACAATGAGTCGGAAAGACTGAGCATCTAAGGAGGGGGATAAGTATTGAAAAAAATCCAAGTATAAGTGGACCCAAGGCAGTCCAAACCCTTAACTGTTCAAGGAGCAACTTTACTTAATCACATATACTCAGAGGGATCTTTTTATGGTGTGCCAGTGGACTTGCCGGAAGGTATATTTAGGAGGAGGGATCTGCAGGGTATTGAGGACTGGCCGGAGGGCTGGAGATGGGGAGCTCTGCCCAGCAAATCTCCCTGAAATTGTTCTGACCCACGAGAAAGGTCTTGGAGTGATCTATTCTTCTTGAACGCCATCTCCCCGGTATTTACTCAAAGCAGGCTGGCATTTACAATGGGTCCTTCTACAAAGAATCTGTTTCTCTTCTGATCTTTAAATGAAGTTGTGGATCAGTCCCCAGTTCTTAGCTTGAACGTCAGTTCCATCTTTCCTTCTTTCCTAAACCCCAAGACTCCTTGCCCTGGGCACACAGCCTGCTGTTTTCCAACAGCGTCTCTGTCCCTGGAACCGCCCACTGCTCATTTGAGGTCCTTGGTTGACAGTGCCACTGTGCCACCGTCAAATCTCTGGGGTCTGCTGCTGAGTATTATTTTAATTTCTCTTCATCTAAATTCCTCATAGAGCAGCTTTTGAAACATGAGATTGTCTTATTAAGAGGTACTTATTGTAAAGTAGAGTGAGCTGCACCTTTGATGAAGACAGAAGAGGCCAAGTTTGACGGGTTGGACAGCGTTAGACAAAGAGAGTAATTAATGACTTAATTGCCTCTTCACCCTTTCCTTTTTAAGAAAAGTTTTTCTTCTTTTCTTTCAAAACTCACCAGGCTGAAAATTGGAATTCCCAATGCTATTTTACAGCTTAGTGCAAAAAGAAAAAAAAATGGAGCCCATTTTTTCTCCTACATTTTCCTGTAACAGCATCCTCACTTACTTTCTAGAATCATCATCTATTGATTTTACCTGTAGTGGCCTTGGAAGTTGCAGTGATCTGTTTCTGAGAAGTTCAGTACCTTGTATGGATTTCCCTGTGTTGGTTTAAACGCTGATAAGATACATGGCAAATTAATGAAATAAAAATAGCTTTGTCAATAATCAGAAGAGAAGCCAGTTTCAACATTTGTTCAGTACCCATTGCTTTTCAGGGCCTAGACAAAATTAGTGGGTAGGATTAAAGAATATATTCGTCTTTTATCCTATGTTTGAGTACTTGATCACAGAGGCATGGTTTAATCCAAACATCAATAGCACTTCGTCAATTCCGTCAGAGACAGCTGTCAAAGTGGACTTTGAGTTTGTTAGGGCTTTGCGTTTTATCCTTTTTTAAGGTCATGGAGTATTTTCTTTGATTCTTGATGCTGAAATCTTTCTTAATCTTCTAAACTTGAGAAACATCTGTTAAGATTTAATAGGACGGTTTTTGTCTTAAAATTAGAGACCATCTTGCCAATCATTCTACCTCCTTTCCTTTTCTACCCCAGTTTAGAAAACTGGGGAGCTGGGACGGAGGAAGGGAAGCCCATGTCCCTTATCAGACAGAAGTTCTTCTGGTCAGCGTGCAAAGAGCATGTTGGAGTGATGCTCAGGCAGGGCACGACATTTCTGAATGCTGGATGCTGGAAACTGGTGTTCAATTTTATTTTATTTCCTGGTGACATTAGCAATTTCCCTATAGCATATCACTTAGCCTGGGATCTGAGTGGCAGATTTATGGATACTCGTGAATAATGAGACAAAAATGATATAAGGAAGAGAAACAGCTGGCAATAGGAATTTTAACCTTTTCCCGTAAGCCTCCTTGTTACTGGATTGCATCATGTCAACAAAATTTAGTAGCTAACATAGCTGGAGGTACAGTAACGCATCTAAAAATACATGCCTCCAAATACATACAGACAGCTGTCATCTCTGTTGACAGACTATATTAGTCATTATCCTCATCAGTAGACACAAAATCATCGCAGTTTTCATAATGGAGGCATTTCATACCACATAATTGCTAGTGATTTTGGAAGTCCTCCGATAAAGCCACCTCCATTGTAACCATGGTGTTTTCATTTACTTACTTTTTGTATTCTTAACCTGGATATTAACACCTTAACCAGAGTGCTTCACAGGGAAACATTAAAAGCCTTCTAATTTATTGCTTCAGACACGTTACCACCTCCCTTTGACAAGGAACATGGGCTGGAAACTTCTGTTCTGAACAGGAGGGGGATCCAAGCCCTTTCCCACTGAAGGTGCCAGTATCCGAATCCAAACCTTTTCTAAATGTATTGGAAAAAGATGTCGAACTCCTGAGAACTGGATTTGTACCATTTTCCCAGGGTTTCTTGCTCTTTCTTAAATGCAGGAAGGAATCCCCTGTGCAGAGCCTGTGGGAGATGGTGGCAGGAGGGAGATTCTGGGTGCTTGATGCCACCTTTAGGAGCCTCGTGACTTTGGGGAGCTTTCTGATCTGTCCTGAGCCTCAGATTCTTAGTGGAAAGTGGGCAGTAATCATAACCACCTTTCACCTCTGTTCAAACACCCCGTGAAAGCACTTAGAATGTGTCTGCTGTAGAACAGATGATTGAAAAAGAACAGCTTCTTGGTGTTCCTGCCCTGTTACCCTGCACTGAATTCTTGCTGCCTTCCCCCCCGCCTCGTCATGTATATGCATTCTTGTTCCCTTTGCCATTTGACGCCGTCTGTGGAACTGGTACCAGATTTACTCATGAAATGGGAGTAGAACAGCAGCCTCAGCTTTTTCTCCTCTATTTTTCCCTCATCTATTTTTCTCCAGTCTGATAAGGGAGAATTCTTATTGTTACATGTCTTAACATGCGTGCGTGCAAAGTCACTTAAGTCGTGTCCGACTCTTTGCAACACTATGGACCGTAGTCCACCATGCTTTTGTTTGTGGGGTTCTCCAGGCAAAAATACAAGAGTGGGTTGCCATTCTCTTCTCCAGGGGATCTTCCTGACCCAAGGATCTAACCAGAGCAAAATATTAAGATCTGTCACTTACTGTATCAGACCTTGTGTCATGCTTACATATATTATCACATTTAATCCTCATAATGACCCTGTTGAGTAGATGCAATTCTTATCCACATTTTCCAGAGGGGGAAACTGAGGCCAAGAGAGGCAGTGTCTTGAGAACAATAAGTATCCCATCCTCCTAGAGCAAGTAAGCCCCAGAACTGAGCAGGGGTCCGGAAGCCCAGTGGTTGCATCCTTGCAACGATTTTTTTATTGTCAGGTACCATCTCCCAGAGCCTAAGTCCCCAAGTCTTCGTAGCTGGGAGGAAGGACTTCTGTGTGGCTGAGAGGGAGATAGCCCCCCTCTGGGAGGGTGCGTTGCTGTTCACAGTACAAGGGGGTCCTGCCAAGGGTTGTTGTTTTTCCCCTCTGCCTCTTCCTCCCACTTCTGACAAGGTTTTCAATTAGCAGCTTGTAGAGGTCCGGCCTGTGGTCTTCATTTCATGCAATATGCATAACTGAATTCCCCCGAGGGGACTGAAGGGCAGAGGGAGAAGGGGAAGAGGGGATACAAAGGCCCCTTGAATCAAGGACAGGAACGTGCTGTGAGTACAGGCTGAGAGCAATGCCTTGTTTAAGCTTCTGGTGACTCAGCGGTGAAGGGGTCGCTGCTGCTGCAGGATGTGGGCCTCTGGGCTGCTGGCTGGGGGCCTCTCTACCTCGGTTCTGGTTCCTGGCAAAACCTGCACAGAAAGCGGCGTGGGCTGCTGCTCAGGCCTCTGTGCTCAGGAAGAAGACATTTCCTCCCCGTCTGGGACGTGACCCCAGGTGGCTTCTTCAGGTGGGAGTCCTGCTGCCCTGGAGGATAGGCTGCCTATTCCTTCCACAGCCTCGAGTGGAACCAGCGCCCTCCTCTCTCTGGTTGGAAATTTGTTTCTGTGGAGATTCTGCTGGTTGCTTCCTCTTTATCATCAGGCTGGGTCTGCATTTCACCTGGAAGCCATATTCTTTTTTTTTTTTTTTNCCCACTGCAGAGGTTTTCTAGGTGAGCATGGCCTCAGTGACGGGCCAACCAGTCAAGCACTGTGTGTGCTGAGAGCCAGGGTGTGAGGGCAACCTGCCTTCCCATGACGAGTGATTCTGAATCTCAATGATGTTTTCCTAGATGGAGTTTCAGTTTTTCAAATCTCCTGCAAACGAGGCCTTTCCCATTCTGGGTGAGTGGGCCCTCCCCTCCTCCTGCATCCGACCTGTCTGCTGCTGGCAACTGATGAGGCAGGAATGGGGGGACGTGGGTGCTGCCGGGGTCAGGTTATTGGATGGGGTAGTCGTCAGGCTTGGGCGTCCCCAACTAGTATATGTGCTGCCGAAGCGAGCACTGGGCGTCCCCAACTAGTAAACACACTTGCTGTTACAGAAAAGGCAAAGTATCACATTTTCCTCTGAATTCTTGAGGAAATTGCTCTCATATACAACACCAACCTTTGGCTGCGTGACAGAGACAGTGTGTCGTTCGCATGCCATTACCAGGCTGTAAAGTCTGGTCAGGCTGCCTTTTCGGAGTTTCCAATCTTTTGGGATTCTTGGAGGGTCGCCCTGGGGGTCAGGTTTGTTTAGTCTGGTCCGTAATGGTGTAAAGTGGCCTTGACTGTCAAACCTACCTAAATAATGCCCTATCTGTGTGATACTCCACCAGCCCCTCGAAGTTGTATATATGTTTCACTTTCTAATATTCAAAGCCGAATTGGATTTCATTGTTAATAGAAGGCAAATTGTTTCTAAAAACAACCTCATCTCACTTTGAAAATCAGCCAGCGTTCAGAGGGCCCCTGCAATTTAAGGGGCGGTCCACACTTTTCCTTGAGAAAACAGCACAGCACGTCTGTGTTTCTGTATATACGTTATCCACTCTCTGCCTCTCTTTTAAGACTCAGTTGAACATATGCTATTTTTCAGACTCTTTCTAAATGGAAGCTTAACATACACAGAGGAAACAGTATACATGCCGAGAGTATAGTGAATTTTCACAAACCCAGCACACCCTAAATGCTGGCCTCCAGATCCTGAAGCAGATCACTCCTCCAAGAGCCCTCCTCATGGCCCTCCACTTCGAGCCCAGGTGATTTCAAACTTCTCCTGTTTATAATTTACCCAAAGTTTCCTGTCTTGCAACTTATTTCTCTTTTCCTGATGGTGCAACATTTTCTGAATTGTCACATAACACATCAGGAGGGGCAGGAGCCTGTCTGATCTTCTGAATAGTAATAAACAGTGTCTTTCTAGAACCCCTGAATCTGGCATTGTGGTGTCTTAGGGAGCTTTGTAAACTCATCAGTACCTTGTTAAAATGGGGTTCACTTCTGTATTATGGGTCCCTCTAGAAGCTCAAATCATGCTCCTTTACATATTTCATACAATAAAAATTCAGTTTCACAAGATCTGTCTAAACGGCATGGGCTTATCTATCTAATTCACACCCGGGCTTTGTGAAACGCCTTGGAATCTACTTTATAAATGTTAAGCGATTATGGCCTTGGGGGTGGAGAGGATAGAGGTGCAAGAAACATGCTCATTGCAAACATATTTTGCTCAGAGGCTTTTACGAGTAAATAGGTTCTCCTCCCCAACCTCTCCATATTTCAAAACTAATCTTGTTTGAAGCCCTATAGATGGACTTCCCCTCCCCCCCTTTAAACATAGTTCAATTTCTTTCTTCCTAAGCTCCTCAGCTCCCAGTGCAGCTTTCATTATAGCAACATAAATAAAAAGTGACATAAAATTATACAGCCCTGTGTAAAGTAGTTTAAGGAAAACGTCTTTTATGGCAGCTTTTATGGTTTCACCAATTAGTTATTAGATTTTCTCCATTTTTAATTTGATGTCCTGGGTATGCGTTCTGAAAGGTTTCCTCCTCTCTTTCAACTCCTGGCAGGAATAAGGCTGGGGGGCCTTGAGCCCCCATTGAGCTGACTTTCTAGTTTTGTGAAGGCCTTTCACTCCAGCCTATTTGGGCCAGGCAAGTTCCTTAGGAGAGAGGCCAGGGTCGAGGCGTTTTCAAGTGAGCAGAGTTTTACCCCCTTATTAACACTCAGGGTCCCCCGCAGCCTGTGAACTTGCCTCCTGCTGAGGGTAGCTGCAGGCTGGGCTCAGGTTTGCACCCTGGTCGTTGGACCTTAAGCTGATAAATCCTGAGTTTTTAGTAACTTTCCAAACATTCCTGGGGAGTGAGAATAACAGAGATTTACTCCTGCCAAAATTTAATCATGCAGAAAAAGTGAAATTTAGATCAGTGTATAGATTATTTTTTAATGTGATCACTCGACGGAGGAGGCAAAGGGAGCCAGAAGTTGAGCACTTAGTGCAGCCGAGTCTAGACCATTGCAATTTGATTCATTTGGGAGAATTGTATTAGGTTTTAGGCTTTGGCTTGGGCTAGGCTGTTCTCTTTGGGAGTGCATGATGTCATTGTGTCAAGCATGTCACGGCCAAGGCATTCTGGTATTTATGTTGGCTTCAGATCTAGCCCAGAGTACATGGCAGGCTCGATTTATTGCTACTTTAACTTTGTTTAGTCATGGAGAGGCTTTATTTATGTTGGTAAATTTCAAACAGTGGCCAACAGTGACCGCACAATGAAAAGGCCTGCAAGATTCATCATCGATAAATCACCTTGTTGCTGAGTTTCTTTAATTAAGGAAAAACTCCGTCTGTTGATCCCTGTGGTTGCTGGAAGGAAAGCAGGGTGGGGAGTGCTTTGATTAATCCATCTATCAGCCCAGCTTTGGAAAGTGAGTCTCCTGTTTCTGATTGTAGCTGGGCAAAGACCTAAATAAAAATTTATCTTGTCAAAACCTATGGGCTAACTGAAAGCAAATAAAGAAGTTTTATGGCATCCACATAAAGTTAAATAAATAGCACGAAAGTGCAATGCGTCCTACAGACATTTTTCAGTACAGTACGTGGCTGTTCTTAGGGGAGAGCTCATTAACTTAAAAAAAAATTACCTTTATTGGGCCACTCATTATTGTCATGATTAAAACCAAAGACTGGGGCTCATGGCTCGGTGCTGCTGGAACCACCCAGGATGGTTGGCTTGGTAAGTGCTTCTAAATGGTGACAAGCACACTGTAGATATTAAGGGATCTTTTTATTGATTCTTCTAGAAGGTAGCCAACCTTCCTGTTGATGACATACCATGGGGGCAGTGGGGTAAAGCTCTTTACATCTGATTGAATAGGGGATCTCATCTTTGGGTGAACTTACTTTTCATGTAGGGGATTCCCTCTACTGGGAAAAGTCTAGAAAAAGCCTGTTGAGGTTGGAAGGCCCTTTTTATCAAACGCACTTTAAGCAGATGTCTATCTGAGCTTGGGCTCCTGGCAGAGTACTTCCTTTTTCTAGTTAAATGATGTCTTTGAATCAAATGAAAGACAGCAGCTGATGATGGAGAGGGCCAATTTTGATATTGAGGTCAGTTTAAGATTACTTGCTTTTCCCTTTTAGATTGTGAAGAGAGTACCTTCTTGCTACCAAGCTTCAGGATTTATTCACAGGAAAGTGCGATTTCTCGAGTGTCAAACTGTGGGGCATGATGTATCTGTTTGATGGAACTGTACCATAAATGTGGGCTTGATGGAATATGGACTGTTTTGAGGACCATCTCTTGTGGGGTCCTGGTGCTGTAGGCTACTTGGGGACATGACATCTTTGTGTTGACAGACTAAAGCTGCTCTTCTTGGATTTAGCTGATGGTTTTGCAAGTTCTTGGCTCTTTTCCTGACTCCTGTCAGCATACTGCCATTATTCATGGGTCAGGGCTCTCAAGGAGCCCCACAACTGAGGGTGGTGATCATGGTGATGGTGTGTGAGGACTATCGGTGCTCCACCAGGATCTGGTTAGGAGAGATGGGGAAGCCAGTCCTTCCCTTGAGTTAGGAAGATAAAAACTTACTCAAATGGGGGACAATATAGAAGTTACAATCTGGACCATAGAAATTGGTAATATGTAGATAAAAATTTCCAACTACTTTATGATGACTGTTTCTCATGCACTTTCTGTCTTTTCATTGGCTCCAAGATATAGTTCACAGTTATCTTGAAGTCACCTTAGTTTGCCCCCATGCATAACCAAGGGCACTTCACTTTTTTCCCAACATGGAGGTCAGAAAAGTACTGTGTTAAGCTCTCTCCAATTGGTCTAGGAAATACAGGCCTGTGTGGGGAATCCAACGAATCTGAGATCATGGTGCTTGCCCTGAAGAAGCTTCTGATCTCCAGGAAGGAGGTAGGATTTGTGGAACTGCCCGTTTGAAGGTGAGGATAGCTAGAGGGTGCAATCATAAGGTGTCATTGTTCTTTCTTTCCATGCCTGGGCCGTGGTTCTTCCTTCCGCAGGAGAGATCTAGGGTAAGTTCTGTTAGTTTTCTGGTCACTCTACAATCTTTTGTTTGAAAAAATGTTCTTTTTTTAAAAAAAGTTTTTTGATGTGGAACTTTTAAAATAAGTCTTTATTGAATTTGTTAGAATATCGCTTCTGTTTTATGGTTTGGGTTTTTGGCTGCAGAAACATGCAGGATCTTAGCTCCTCAACTGGAGATTGAATCTGCATCTCCTGCATTGGAAGGTGAAGTCTTAACTACTGGGCAGCCAGGGAAGTTCCTGCAAAAAGTTCTTAATTCAGTATTACCACAGTGGTTTTCAGCCTGGGCTACCCATCAGAATTACCTGGGCATTATTTTTTTTAAATATCAATATCCAGGCTGCTCCCCAGGCCAATGAAACCAGTATCTCTGGGGATGGATCCAGGCATCAGGAATTTTTAAAACTTCCCAGGTGAACCCAATGGGCAGTCAGGATAGAGAGCCATTGAAATGTGCAGTTCCAGATGAATAATGGAAGCTTCAAAGTCTATTTTGAATTAAAGCTTCTCCCCTCTCTTCTTTTGGCCTGGGAGGAGGGCACGGGAAGCTTCTGCTTCTCAACTTACAAGTCTATTACTCTCGGCCAACTTGTTCACCAAAGTTGTCAACTGCTCTGATCGGGGAGGAGAAGTCAAGGCTGGGGATCTAATGTGACAGGCCCGGGTGCTGTCTGATGTGGCTTCCTCATGCTGTGGCAGATGTCCCAAGCCCATTCATTTTGGGAGCAGGGATGAGCTTTTGCGTATTCTTCAGAGACTGCCTTCCACCCCTTCTCTGCAGTTTCCTTGGTTTTCCAGCATCTTATTCACATGGAGAGACTCTGCTGGTGTTCTGGTNATTATAAGGGATTTGATTTAGGTCATACCTGAATGGTCTAGTGGTTTCCCCTACTTTCTTCAATTTAAGAAACCTCCAAAAATGTTGCCAACTTGAAAACAAGAAAAAGCAATTCCTTTCACTCAGATAATGATTAAGGATGCATGAAAAGCAGTGACAATTGGAAAATGGCACAGATTCTACATTATAAAATTCAGTTTTACCAACATTTAAGTTTGGTAGAAACCAACACAATACAGAAAATGAAGACGAACTAAAGAGCCTCTTGATGAAAGTGAAAGAAGAGAGTGAAAAAGTTGGCTTAAAGCTCAACATTCAGAAAACTAAGATCATGGCATCTGGTCCCATCACTTCATGGCAAATAGATGGGGAAACAGTGGAAACAGTGGCTGACTTTATTTTTTGGGGCTCCAAAATCACTGCAGATGGTGATTGCAGCCATGAAATTNAAAAGACCCTGATGTTGGGAAAGTTTGAAGGCAGGATGAGAAGGGGATGACAGAGGATGAGATGGTTAGATGGCATCACCAACTCAATGGACATGGGTTTGGGTGGACTCCAGGAGTTGGTGATGGACAGGGAGGCCTGGCGTGCTGTGATTCATGGGGTCGCAGAGTCGTATACGACTGAGTGACTGAACTGAACTGAACTGAGGCTGGTTGTCTCTCAGTTGCGTGGGTTTCCTCCTCCTCTCTCTGGTTTCAGAGAAGCAGTCACCCTAGACATCCCCTCAGGCTCCCCCATGAAGGGGTCTGGCACCAGCCTCTAGTGTTCCACAGACTTCAGGAGACTAAAGCTCTCACTGGGCTCCCTGAAGCTGCTTCCTCCAGGACAGAGGTAAGGGGAAGCAGTGCTTTAGCAGAGAGCACTAATTATCCCCCAGCATTTGTTCCACTTCTTTCTACATTGCAAACATGATTTCCCAGAACAAAGACAGTGTGTCTCACTTTCCCTTGCAGCCAGACAAGACTCTGTGACTAAATCCTGATCAAAGCTGTGTTGAGTAGAAGCAGTGTAGGCAATTTTCAGGAATTGTCTTTAAAAGGGAGAAAGCATATCCCTCTCCTCATTCCCCTTTTCCTATTGCATGGGATTCAGGTGGCTGGGCTGGAAGAGCCATCTTGGTCCCAGAGGTGGGGAGGAGCAAAAAGCTAGACGGAGCCTGGGTCCCCGGTGTAGGGCCAGCACACACAGATGACCTACCTTCATTTTCACATGAGAGAGAAGTAAACTTCCATCTTTAAACTCCATTGCTTTCAGGCTTCCCTGGTGGCTCCGATGGTAAAGAATCTGCCCACAATGAAGGAGACCTGGTGTGATCCTTGGGTTGGGAAGATCCCCTGGAGAAGGGAATGGCTACCCATTCCAATATTCTGGTTTTTATGGGTTTCCGGACACACTTGAACCTGATCCTAAATAATTTAGAATTTTGTCCTGAAATGGGCTGCTCAGCACGAGCTGAGGCAGGTAATGGGCCACAAGGACATAGGTATTGCGGGCTAGAAAGATGGAGCCCCCTGTTATGTGGTGGCAAAGCATTTGGTCAAATTGTCATCTGCTGCAAGGCAGGCCACAAATGAATGGAAATAGTAGGAAGAAAGTCTGAATGTTGGTGGTGTTGGATGCTTCTTGCTGTTTTTAGCTTTAGTCCTGAAAGACAGAGCTGAAGTGAGCAGAGAGCTGGTAAGGCTGCAAGCAGAGATGGAAGGCAACATCCCCTTGCTAAGGCAGGCAATTTGGCTGCTGCTTGCATTCTAATTTGGCTGAAAGCCTGGCAGTTGTAGTCTTTGAAATGTTGAAAAAGCTATATCTGTACCCCAAATTGAAGCAGTTTTAAGAAGTGGCTACCAATGGCAGAGTTGTAAAAGATATAACACTGTAGCCCCAAGTCTTCTTCAAGCAACTTCTGTCAGAGTTCTCTGCCATTTGGTGGGAATCAAGCTTAGCTGGCTGTACAAATCAGAACTCATCCAAGCCTTTGGTTTTAGTTGCTACTATGTTGAGAGAGAGGAGTGTGGTCAGTAAAAGACTTGAAACATTTTCAAAAACTCTGCCTCGATGCGATCTTTCACTGTGGTTTTTCACACATAGACATAAACTGACTGGAAGTCTAAGATTTTGAAGGAATTCTATTGGAAAAAAGAAGTCTGTGATCATCAGCCTCTCTAGCAATGCCTGGGCTCCTGAACCTGTGTAGGTAGAAAGAGGGAGTAAGAGAGGGTCATGTGTGTTCTCCAAGGCCCATTTCACATGTGTTCAAGAGGGTGACAGATAAGGAAGAAACCTTCCAGAGGGCAAAGACAGGGATAATAGACAAGGGAATTCTTCTCAGGAAGGAGACTGAGAGGCTGCCAGACGGTCTGACCAGGGAATTCACTCAACTATTAAGGAAAGAAATCTTTGCAGTTTCTGACCAGTGGGCTATGACAATAGTTATGGGCCAGTAACTCCTGGATATTTCCCATTTCCCCCATTTCCAAATGGGCTTCTTTATTGCTGATATCTTGCTTCTTTTCTACCAGTTTTGTTTTAGGTGTGTGATGGGAAGATAACTTACTATTAGCAATAGATCACCTGACCATTCAGAGCTCTGTCTGGGTCTGGTGGAGAAGACTGAGCGTTGCTCACATGTCCTGACTTTAAGCTGAATGCAGTTACTGCTTGGCTTGGTTGTCTTCTTTTTTGGAGAGTGTGAGTGTGTTCTGTAACTTCTCAAAAGGGTGCACATAATATTTTTAGGGCTTAAGAGGTAGATCGTGGAAGAAACAGGTAGATTTCTTGTTACGTCTGTTGTTCCCTTCCTCAATCAGTACCTGGTTTCTTGGCATAAAGGCTACATTTCCCCATCGCCTTGCAGCCCCTTGTAACTAGGGCTGGCTGTGTCAGCACATCCAGGCCAATGGAAAATAAAGTGTGTGTATGCAGCTTCTAGGAAGTGTCCTTTCTAGAGAAGAGGACACTCTCTCTTTCCCTTTTAACCTTCCTACTGATGGGAAGGTGGGTGGAGTCACCACTGCAGCCCTGAATCATTAATTTAAATATTTACAGGAGAGATACATGCCGTTCTCCTTTTAGAATTCACTGCCATTTTGGTTCTGCTCTCACTTGTGGTTGAAGCCAATCCTATGGAGGATATTGACAGAACATATACTAATGGGGAATGAAAACCTCTCCTATTCCCAACTTCTTCAATTTCAACATCATATGTCATTGAGGACAAAAGTCACAAAACTGATTATAAGAGCTTTTCTTTACAATTTCCACACAAGAGGCAAGCGGTTTAGGTAGGGAAAGCTGGCATCTATTTTCTAGGTGTCCCCAGGGAAACTGAGACAGAAAGAGTCCCATTTTAACATCCTATTATAGTCATGTATATAAAGGAGTTGTTCTGTAAGTTAATGACAGATTTCATGATTATACTATAGATTCTCAAGGAATTCAGAGAATCGAGAAATTATCGTGGGTTAGACTAGTTAGGGGTTTCTCTGGTGGCTAAGATGGTAACGAGTCTGCCTGCAATGCAGGAGGCCTGGGTTTGATCCCTGGGTTGGGAAGATCCCCTGGAGAAGGGAATGGCTACTCACTCCAGTATTCTGGCCTAGAGAATTCCATAAACAGAGGAGTGTGGGAGGCTACAGGCCATGAGGTTGCAGAGTTGGACACGACTGAGTGACTTTCACTTTCTTTTACTTTTAGACTAGTTAGAGAAACTTCTAAGCAATGGAAGACTCAAAATGAAGGTCTGGATTGAAAGAGAGTGAGCCATATAGGGATGTGTGTGTGTGTGTGTGTGTGTGTGTGTGTTTGTGTGTGTGTGTGTAGGGGTGAGGCAGTTCAGAATGCACAAGTGAAAGTGTGTAAGTAGGAATATATATGGTCCAGGGGGGCATTTTCTTTGGTGTTATACAGTTCTGGGTGAAACTTGATCTCCGTCTCTTTCATTTTTCTTTTCCTTTTTCTTCAAAAGTTGATATATGAATTGCATTAGAGTGGTTTAAACAACTACCTGAATTATTGATGAAAAATAATAGCCCTCAAAGTATCATCTCTTTATGTTTTTTTTCAGATGTGGAAGACACTGTTTATCTGCCTTCTCCACCATCATTCCTCCCAAGCCCCTGCCAACAGACCACTGTTTTGGTTGGGTTATCAGGCCGCTATGTACTTTGGGGGACATCAGGTCCTACCCCAGTGCAGAGGGGGCATCTCAATTACTCTAGGCCAAGCAAGGGAATCTGTTACACTTTTTAGTGGTTGCCATGGGAACTTGGCATGTATCACAATTCTGGCTGAATTGCAAGAAGAAATCTGCTAGGGGGTGGGGATGTTCTGGAAATTTTCTTTGTTATTAAAAAGCAATATAAGGATACTACATTTGCCAGATTCCTCTTACATGTTGTATGAAGTCAAATACTTAAAATATCCTCAGACGTCTGCCACCACGAAGGGACAGGCCTGAGGACAAAAGCCAACAAGCCTGGGACAGCAGAACAGAAAACTGGAAAGAAAGAATCTTTGCAAACATCTCTGTCCTTATCCAAACATACACAAGCATGGATATGTCATTTCCTCCTCCTGTAAAACAGCTGTATGAAGCACTTATATAGGCTTAATCTTTTCTTAACTATATATCATGGAGTTTCTATAGGTATTAGGCAGAGAGATAACTCACTATGGAAAAATAAATGTATAATATTCCTTTGTGTGGATACATTAAAATTTATTCAACTCTTTTGTATTGATGGATACTTAAGTTGTCTCTAGTTTTTCCAGTTATGTGTTTCCTTACATATAGAGTCTGTTGTTATGTTTACCTCTGAAGACGGATGACATGAAGTGACATTAGTGAGTAAAAGGATTTATAGGTTAGAATATGCTAATTGCTGTAACAAATAGATCCTTGACTATTTAGTATTTCAGACAAAATAAACATAAAAGTTCAAGTTAGTTTCCGGTACTTAGATGGAACTAAGGGTCTCTTCTACCCATAGACATTCAGGGGTCCAAATTGTGAGGCATCTGTTACCTTCAACAAATGACTCAAATGTCATACCTGAGCTCAGATTCAGTTACTTGCTGCAAAGGAGTCTGGCAAATGTAGTTTAGGTATGCTCAGGAGAAAGAGGAGACAGATTTTGAGAACAGCTAACTTGTTTCTGACACAAAGGGTAGATATAAGTATATTTCTAGTTTAAATATGTGCTACCAGATTACTTTTGCCTATGGTGGCAACGATTCACATCTCCACTAGCCATATCTGTGTGTGGCCATAATGCTACCCTTTGCCAGTCCTGAATGGTATCATTCTTTTCATTTTTCCAAATCTGATGGGTGAATAATGATACTGCTTTAATTTGTAATTTCCTGAATAGTAATGATTGAGTATCNTAAAAGTTCAAGTTAGTTTCCGGTACTTAGATGGAACTAAGGGTCTCTTCTACCCATAGACATTCAGGGGTCCAAATTGTGAGGCATCTGTTACCTTCAACAAATGACTCAAATGTCATACCTGAGCTCAGATTCAGTTACTTGCTGCAAAGGAGTCTGGCAAATGTAGTTTAGGTATGCTCAGGAGAAAGAGGAGACAGATTTTGAGAACAGCTAACTTGTTTCTGACACAAAGGGTAGATATAAGTATATTTCTAGTTTAAATATGTGCTACCAGATTACTTTTGCCTATGGTGGCAACGATTCACATCTCCACTAGCCATATCTGTGTGTGGCCATAATGCTACCCTTTGCCAGTCCTGAATGGTATCATTCTTTTCATTTTTCCAAATCTGATGGGTGAATAATGATACTGCTTTAATTTGTAATTTCCTGAATAGTAATGGTTGAGTATCTTTTTAGGCAGGTGACAGTCACCTGGCCAATCTGTTTCAGATTTTTAAAATTTTGTTTTAAGTATTTTTTTTCTTATTTTTATTTTACTTTATTTTAATTTACAGTACTGTATTGGTTTTGCTATACATCAACATGAACCCGCCACGGGTGTACAATCCTGAACCCTCCTCCCCTCTCCCTCCCCATTTGTCCTATTTTCCATCTCTTTTTTTTTTGCCTTATTTCAGATGAATTACTTTTTATTATTGCATTTCTCTCTTCTATTAGTTTGTTCATTTTTATTTTGCTTTATTACCCTTTTAGAGATACCCAGAATTTCAACATACTTCCTTGATTTGTGAAAATCAATGATGTTGCAGGTGAGGTTGGTTTCCCAGGAGAGAAAAAGTCTAAGATGGAGATTACCTCTGAAAGTCTATTTGGGGGATGCTTTTGGGCTTATCACCAGTGGAAAGGAAGGAAGGATGCAAGTTTGGCAGGAGGAGTTAAGTTGCAATGCAATTACAACAAAGGCCTGAAGCCACCACGAGGGGACCTCTGAAGCTGGATGCTCTTCAGAGTTGGGTGAGTAGGTCAGGCTTTTACATCCACACATTGACTAGTACTTGGATACAGGCTGCCCTGGTGGTCTTCTTAAGCTTATGACAATTATCAAAGAGGAGTGACAGCTGAAAGAATAGGTTCTTAAGTCTTGAAGTGGGATGGTGGTACCTATTAGACTATACTGCATCTAAATTAATACTATGATTCTTTCCTAGGCAATGAAAGGAACAGACTACTTTAACTTCACTTGACTCCTCTGATTTTTTGTCCCTTATGTTTGTTCCATATACATTTTAAATGCCATATTATTATTGTTGTTCCTACATTAGATTTTCATTTAGATTCACCTACTTGCTTCACCTTTTTGTGGATCTTTATTTTTTGCATTTTTGAGCTTCCATTTGGGATCATTTTCCTCTGCTTGAAGAATTCTCTTAGCATATCCTTTCATATAGGTCTGTTGGTAAGATGATTTTCCCTAAAACATCTTTATTTAACTCTCATTTTTGAGAAATATTGTCACTGTTACATGTTTACGGGTTGGCAATTATTTTCTTTCATCTGAAAATGTTATTTTGCTTTAATCCTTGAAGTACACTTCACTGGATGTAGAATTCTTGGCTGATAGCTTTTTGTTTTACCCTCTGTTTTGCACTCCCTGTCTCTTTCCTCCTAGTTTCTGATGGGAAGTTAGTGATATAGCTAACCATGCTCTGAGCACTTTCAAGATTTTCTCTTTATTTTTGGTGTTCAGCAGATAGAGACTGCTGTGATTGTTGTAGTTTTCTTTTTTTTCCTCCAATTTTTTATTGAAATAAAGTTGATTTACAGTGTGTTAATTTCAGGTGTACAGCAAAGTGATTCATATATATATATATACACACACATATATATATATATATACATATATATATATATCGGATTCCTTTCATTATAGTTCTATGGATCTATAGATCCATAGATGTTGTTGGTTATCTACTTTATATATAGTGATAGTGACAGTGTTAGTCACTCAATTGTGTCCAACTCTTTGTGACCCCATGGACTATACAGTCCATGTAATTCTCCAGGCCAGAATACTGGAGTGGTTAGCTGTTCCCTTCTCCAGGAGATCACTCCAACCCAGGGATCAAACCCAGGTCTCCCACATTGCAGGTGGATTCTTTACCAGCTGCGCCACTTGGAAGCCCAAGAATACTGGAGTGGGTAGCCTATCCCTTCTCCAGTGGATCTTCCTGACGCGGAAATTGAAATGGGGTCTCCTACATTGTAGGTCGGTTCTTTACCAGCTGAGATACCAGGAAACACATTTTATATATAGCGTCTATTTTCTGGTTTTCTTTGTGCATACCCTTCTGTGGATCACTGAGCTTCCTAAGTATATAAATGATGACCTCCACTAACGGGAAAATTTCAGCGATTATTTCTTTAAATGTTTATGTCCCAATCTCTCCCTCTTCTTCTGAGATTCCAGTTACACATACATTGCTGCTGCTGCTGCTGCTAAGTCGCTTCAGTAGTGTCCCACTCTGTGTGACCCCACAGATGGCAGCCCACCAGGCTCCGCCATCCCTGGGATTCTCCAGGCAAGAACACTGGAGTGGGTTGCCATTTCCTTTCCCGATGTGTGAAAGTGAAGTCGCTCAGTCGTGTCCAACTAGTAGTGACCCCATGGACTGCAGCCTACCAAGCTCCTCCATCTATGAGATTTTCTAGGCAAGAGTACTGGAGTGGCTTGCCATTGCCTTCTCTGACACATACGTTAGGACTTTTGATTTTGTCCCACAGGTATCTGAGGCTCATGCTCTTGGCTGGAGTCTGCTGTGTGCATGTGGTTCAGGTGTTAGCCAGAGATCTGGGCAGAGTATAAACCCAGAAATTGTGGTTACCCTTTCTGGCTCTCTCCTTTCTGGAATTTCCCTCTAGCTTTCAGTGCCTCTGGTTACCCTTAATACTCTGTTTCTTTTTTTTTCAAGCCAGTAATGATGTGGGTTTCTATTGGATCCATTCTATGCTGCACTGACTTTGGTCTATGTTTTAGGCCAAATGCCATCAAAGAGAATAAAGCACTGTAGGCGGTTCCTTTTTCCCAAGTATCTACTCTCCTCCACAACCTATGTGCCTTTTTACCCTGTAGTGCCTTTGAAAGGTTGTTTATCATTTTGAATTTTGTCCAGAATTTACAGTTGGGATCTGTGTGAAATTTGGGTATGGTAGGAAATGGCAACCCACTCCAGTGTTCTTGCCTGGAGAATCCCAGGGACGGAGGAGCCTGGTAGGCTGCCGTCTATGGGGTCGCACAGAGTCGGACACGACTGAAGCGACTTAGCAGCAGCAGCAGGAGTCATTTCACAACATCGGAGGTAGAAGCTCGGTTGTTTTCTCTCGCACTTTTGATCTCAGGTGGCCTCGGCCGGCAATGGCTTGGAGTGGGGCTTGGGTTCCTAGCCAGAAGATGAGGCCGGGTCACAGCGGTCACACCAGGTCCTAACCACTTTCAGTGGGCAGTGACAAGGGTCCTGGCCCTTTGGCTCTGCAGAAAAGAATTTTGACAAAGACAGAATGTGTTGAAGCAAATAGAGTATTTACTAAGAGGAAGAAGTACAGTATGTATGTATCGACACACAGGCAGACTCGGAGGGAAAGTCCTTGAGTCACGCCCTCGTGGCAGTTTGAATTTCTTTTATAGGTTACTTCTTCTGAGTGCCCTTTGGCCAATCATTTTGATTTGCCTGGTTCAGAGTCCATATTTGATAAGTCTCAGGATCCTCACATGAGTCTGCATGCATCTCTTAGCCAATTGGATTCTACCGCCAAGGCTTGTGGGTAGAACATCCCTTACCATCACTCTCCTCTGATCTCCAAGGAATCTTTCTGTACATGTGTGGTCAGGGAGGTCTCCTCATTTTGAGAATCAGAGGTACGTTATCTGAGCAGAGCCCAGCCTGCTCCCTCAATTGCTATACTCCTCTTGGAGTTTCAGTCCACAGGGAATGAAGCTCCAATTACTTTACCATGGCATAGCCCATCTGTCTCCTGCCTCACTTTGAAAATATCACTTCATTGTCTCCTGGCGTTCGGTTATTTCTGTTGGGAATCCAGTTGTCAGTCCATTTGTTCTATTGAAGACAATGGGTCNGTTTCAGTCCACAGGGAATGAAGCTCCAATTACTTTACCATGGCATAGCCCATCTATCTCCTGCCTCACTTTGAAAATATCACTTCATTGTCTCCTGGCGTTCGGTTATTTCTGTTGGGAATCCAGTTGTCAGTCCATTTGTTCTATTGAAGACAACGGGTCTTACTTCTCCATCCCTCGAATTTAGGCTTTTCTCTGTGATTTTCGAAAGTTTCCACTACATCTGTAAAAATGTGGGGTTCCCCCTTCCTTCTTTTGGTAAGGAACCTGAGATTTATAGTGCTTCCTGAGTTTGTGGCTTATTTTCTTTGATTAATTTTGGAAATGTCATTAGCTCTTCCAGCATTGCTTCATCCCTCCAGTCTTTACTGGCCTGGTAGCTTATTGAAGCTTTCAAGCAGGTTAAAACAATTTTTCCCCCCATATGTTCTTGTACTCAGCAGGAAGATAAGTCTTTAGCAAGCATTACCACCACTGCCAGAACTGAAAATTCTTGTTTGTTTGTTTTTTTAATCTCACCAAGGGCTCAGAATACCTCAGCATTTAGTAGCAACTTGGAACTTTTTTCTTTTATATGAGAAAATTGCTCAATTTCAAGGCTGGCTGTGACCGTCAAAGGGTATCAGAAGAAGAAAC
>SJYA01001797.1:2429771-2451937 GCA_006410615.1 Neotragus moschatus
TAGATATTATTTGGATCATTATTAAAACAACTATATCATCAAAGAGGTATGACTATTATGAGACAATTAGAAATTTGAATACTGACTGGATATTTGATATTAAAGAATGATTAAGATTTCAGGTGTGGTAGTGTCACTTGCTGAGTTAAAAAAAAAGAATTCTTCTAGAGACACAATGAAAATATTTGTTGATGAAATAAAATAATGTTTGGGCTGAGCTTTGAAATAATATCATGGGGGAAATGGGTGGAAATCTTGATAATATAAGACTGTGAATTGATAAAGTCTGGGTGATGAGAACAAGATTTTTTATATTTTTGGTCTACTTTGGTACATGTCTGATGTTTTCCATAATGAAAAGAAAAAAGGATCTCTGTATCTTTGGGCAACTTTGTAGAAAGAGTTCCAAGCAACCCCCAATTAATAAAATTCACCTGGTCTACTCCATTTTGCATAATATCACCAAACTGACACCTCAAATATAAGGAAGCTTGTGGGTCTGAAAAACAAAGCACATATTGTAGGGTGGATTTTCAATTTCACATAAAATGCATATTGGCCTGAAGCCTGCTCTCTTTTAGGCTAACTGCTTGCAGGGGCTCATCCAGATTATTCTTTGTGTATATATGTGTGTGTGTGCCTAATACTCACATTAAAGCCTTTGAAATAGAATTCCATCCTGTGCCATTAGACTGCTCCAACTTTTTAGAGATCACTTGTGATCCTGAATATTCCAGACAAGAAGCAAATACATAAAATGAAGTTTCATAGGATTTCTCTCCATGTAGTTAATGTTTTTAATAGTTGAATCTGCACTTGGTGTCAGGTGCTAAGCTAGATATTTTACATGCAGTATTTTATGACATCCTCATAGTTATTCTGTGGAAAGGTACAGCCATTACAACATTTTTTTTTTTTTTTGATATGAGAAAAGTAAAGCTTGGAGTTTACATAACTTCTCCAAGGTCACATACTGGTAATTAAGGTATGGAACTAAGGGGGTTTGAAACCTAGGCTGCTNTATTCTTCCCTGGAGAATTCTATGGACAGAGGAGCCCAGTAGGCTAAAGTCCATGGTGTCACAAAGAGTTGGACACGATTGAGTGGCTAATACTTTCACTTCACTTTCATAACTATAGCTTAATCAAATCTCTATGATAAACAAACTTCTATGGTAAATATTTTTAATTCTAAATGTTTCATGTGATTATTTTTCTTGTGACAGAATTTTAGAGGAGAAAGTGCTGAGTCAAACAAAATTTAATCCTCAGGACTGACTTGCCCTGTAAGAGTGTACTGACCCACCAGCTGTGCACAGGGAAGTGGTCTTCCTTAGCAGCAATAGTGGAGATTAGACTCCTGATCAGAGTTAGCTTGTTTTGTATCATATAAGGGCTTCCCAGGGGGAACTCGTGCTAAAGAACCTGCCTGCCAGTGCAGGAGACCTAGGAGAGGGGAGTTCAATCCCTGGATTGGGAAGATATGCTGGAGGAGGTCATGGCAACCCATTCCAGTGTTCTTGACTGGAGAATCCCATGGACAGAGGAGCACTGCGGGCTACAGCCCCTATATTCACAGAGTTGAACACTGCTGAAGCGTTTAGCATGCACACATGTATTACATGAACAGATTTGGGCAAGTTATTCCCAAGCAAAGCCTCAAATGTGATTGGAGCTGCCATCATTCAGGTTGCCTCCATGGGCAACCTTGTATTAGCGACTGTCTCTGTAGTCACTGAGGTTGTTGGTGCAGCCCTGAGTCATTTGAAGTAGCTCAAAATCAGCCAGATCTTTCTCAATGGACAGAGTGAGAGGAACCCCATCAAACATAATGCTCACATGGTTGTTTTCTGATTCAACTATCAATTGTCTTCAAGTACGTTATTTACACAGGGTCTAAGAGTTCCTAGGGAGCTTCCTTGCTGGCTCAGGTGGTAAAGAATCTGCCTGCATCGGAGGAGATCCAAGCTCAATCCCAGGGTAGGGGAGACGCCCTGGAGAAGGAAATGGCAACCCATTCCAGTACTCCTGCCTGGAGAATTCCATGGACAGAGGAGCCTGGAGGGCTACAGTCCACAGAGTTGCAAAGAGTTGGACACGACTGAGCGGCTTCCACTTAAGAGTTCCTCCTAAATTTTGTGAAACTGAGGACCATTAGTATAGAAAATATATGCAAAGCAATCACTGAGGGCTCAAAGAGGAGCCGTTGCTAAATCTACCAGCTTCTAGTGAAGCACTGGGGCTTTATTTCCCTTGCCCAAACAAAGCGATATGTGATAGTTCTATGTTTGAGTGGGGAAAAAGTAATCAAAAGACATGCTCATGAAAGCTTTAAATATTAATAGTCAAATCATTTAACTTCTCTCTTGCAATTATAGAAATATATAACTGGGAAGATTTTGAGATATTATCTTGACTTATGATTTCTTACCTTTGAAGAAGCCAAGGCCCAATTTTGATGTAAAAATAATTTCTGGATTCCTGATTTGAGAGCAATAATTCTTTTAGTTTGTTGTTTGAGACCATGCATTATGAAAAAGAGACGAAAAATTCAGAAATCATGTTTAAGTTTATTTCACTATTCTAGAAGTAAATCTCTGCTGCTGCTGCTAAGTCACTTTAGTCGTGTCCGACTCTGTGCGACCCCATAGATGGCAGCCCACCAGGCTCCCCCGTCCCTGGGATTCTCCAGGCAAGAACGCTGGAGTGGGTTGCCATTTCCTTCTCCAATGCATGAAAGTGAAAAGAGAAAGTGCTGCATCCCTCCTAAAAAGAAGGACGTATATAAGCTATACATATCACATATTCAGTTTACAACATGGGTCACTTGCAACAAACTTCAAGTCCATTTCTTGCCCCTTTTTCTCTTTAGAAGGTTCTTGATTGCAGGTGAGGAATTACTGAGACTATCATTTAACTGATGAAGAAACTAAACTGCATGAAAATCTTGTTAGTTATCCAAATCCCAGAGTTAGAAAGGAGAGAAGTAGAATCAGAATGCCTGTGTTTTTCTCTAAGGCTCTTTCCTGGGATGAGATGGAACCATAACCAAAAAATTTATTACCAGTGTGATCTTGGGCAGGTCACTTAACTTCTCTAAGTCTCATTACCTTAGTGCATGAAATGAATATTGAATTACATAAATCATGAGGACGCTTTCTCAGAAAGCACAATGTCTGACCCAGAGCAAATGCTCTGTTCAGTTCAGTTCAGTTCAGTTCAGTTCAGTCGCTCAGTCATGTCCGACTCTTTACCACCCCATTAACCACAGCACGCCAGGCCTCCCTGTCCATGAACAACTCCCGGAGTTCACCCAAACTCATGTCCATTGAGTCAGTGATGCCATCCAGCCATCTCATCCTCTNGTGTTAGTCACTCAGTCATGTCTGACTATTTGTGACCCCATGGACTGTAGCCTGCCAGGCTCCTCTGTCCGTGGGATTTTTCCAGGCAAGAATAGTGGAGTGGGTAGCCATTCCCTCCTCTAGATATTAGATTAGTTCAGTTCTGTTCAGGCGCTCAGTCATGTCTGACTCTCTGTGACCCCATGAACTGCAGCATGCCAGGCCTCCCTGTCTATCACCAACTCCCGGAGTCCACCCAAATCCATGTCCATTGTGTCGGTGACACTATCCAGCCATCTCATCCTCTGTTGTCCCTTTCTCCTCCTGCCCTCAATCTTTCCTAGCATCAGGATCTTTTCAAATGCGTCAGCTCTCTGCATCAGGTGGCCAAAGTACTGGGGTTTCAGCTTCAACATTAGTCCTTCCAATGAACACCCAGGACTGATCTCCTTTAGGATGGACTGGTTGGCTCTCCTTGCAGTCCAAGGGACCCTCAAGAGTCTTCTCCAATATCACAGTTCAAAGGCATCAATTCTTCGGTGCTCAGCTTTCTTTATAGTCCAATTCTCACATCCATACATGACTACTGGAAAACCATAGCCTTGACTAGATGGACCTCTGTTGACAAAGTAATGTCTCTGCTTTTCAATATGCTGTCTAGGTTGATCATAACTTTTCTTCCAAGGAGTAAGCGTCTTTTANCAGCTTTCTTTATAGTCCAATTCTCACATCCATACATGACTACTGGAAAACCATAGCCTTGACTAGATGGACCTCTGTTGACAAAGTAATGTCTCTGCTTTTCAATATGCTGTCTAGGTTGATCATAACTTTTCTTCCAAGGAGTAAGCGTCTTTTAATTTCTTGGCTGCAGTCACCATCTGCAGTGGTTTTGGAACCCCCAAAAATAAAGTCAGCCACTGTTTCCACTGTTTCCCCATCTATTTGCCATGAAATGATGGGACTGGATGCCATGATCTTTGTTTTCTGAATGTTGAGCTTTAAGCCAACTTTTTCACTCTCCTCTTTCACTTTCATCAAGAGGCTCTTTAGTTCTTCTTTGCTTTCTGCCATAAAGGTGGTGTCATCTGCATATCTGAGATTATTGATATTTCTCCTGGCAATCTTGATTCCAGCTTGTGCTTCTTCCAGCCCAGCATTTCTCATGATGTACTCTGTATATAAGTTAAATAAGTAGGATGACAATATACAGCCTTGACATACTCCTTTTCCTATTTGGAACCAGCCTGTGGTTCCATCTCCCGTTCTAACTGTTGCCTCCTGACCAAGCCCTAAATCTAACCTGCCTGCAGTTTTAATAGGAAGAAGGAAATTTGGACACAGAGATAAACAAGGGAACCGGCTAAGTGAAGACTGAGGCAAAGCTTGGAATGATGTGCCAATAACAGGGATTGCTGGCAACCATCAGAAGATGGAAGAGGCAAGGAAAAACTCTCCCTTAGAAGGTATATGGTCCTGCCAACTCTGACTTTGGACTTTAAGCCTCCAGTACTTTGAGAGAATACCTTTCTGTTGTTTTAATGCACCCAGTCTGGGTACCTTGTTACAGCAGTTCCAGGAAATGAATACACTGACTGAGCAGGATGTCTGCTGAATGTTCAGAGTGAGCCCAGTAGGCCCAGCAATAGGGAGGGGTTGTGGGAAACTTTTGGTGTCAGGCAAGTGATGTTGGCTTACAGCAGAGCTTGACATGTTGGGCATGAAGCGTGTGTTCTTCAGGCCGAGGAGGGAAGCATGTAGGCTGTGAAAGGACGGGTGATGCTGAGCAAATAACCGCCTGAGTTCAAGGAGAGCAGGCTTCACTTTATAAAAGGAAAGTTCTCATAAAATACACCAGGCAAGCTAAAATTTTCTTGAATTTCTCTAGGAGGAAATGAAGTTTCAAGGGATCATTGGCATTGCAAGAAACTAGAAATGTTTTTACAAAGTGGAAGATCTAGTCCCCTCCCCAACCTGGGGATTGTTATTTTGTGAGTTTCCATCCTATACTTATGAAAGTGAGGACTTCCCAAAATGCAAGAGCCAAAAGTGGTTTGGGAGAGTGAAGGGAGGCTGGCTTTTCATATTCTGTAGGGAAAAAAATTGTGCAACTCTGACAATTTAAGAATTTTAGAATGACCTCTTTAGATACTTCATAATTTATTTCTGAATGTTAAGGAATAGAATTTAACAAGAAGAGGCTATTGTGTGTCAAAATAGAGGAAGTTCTTACTCGATCATTTGAAATAGTAGTGAAAACTAGTTTTTCAACCATACATTCAACAAACACTTTCCAAGTGCCTGCTACATGGTAGATGCTTTATCAGGCATACCTGGTGAGAAAGATGCCAATAATCTCTATCCTTGCCTTCAATGACCTTGGGGGGGGGGATACACAGGCTTGTAAATATGTAATTATAGCTGTAGATAACATTCCTGAACATCTGCTAAATGCCAGGCCCCATGACAAATGCTCTATATCTAGGACAGCATCATTTACTCCCCAAAACCCTATGAAGTAGATTTGGTTGCTGGTCCCATTTTGCAGATGAGAAAATTGAGGCTTGGATGGACTAAACTGCCTAGTATTAAAACCAGCTAAATAAGTGGTGAGGCAGAGATTCAAACCCATGTCTGGGGCCCTGAAGTCTCCACTTCTTCTCACTACAAGTGGTTGCGATGTATCTGATGTATGTGCCAGAAACTGAGATTTCCTGGGTTTGATTCTCATATCCACTTGCTGCTAGTTGTGCCCTTGAACAAATCACCATACTGCTCTGTTCACAGAGAAAGCTAATGACAGGACCTGCCTCACAGGCTTGTTGTGAGACTGAAATGGTCTGATTTAGGCAAAGTGTTTAACACACCTCTCAATGTGATCTGGGCAGTGAGGATATATCAGCTTTTGTTGTTACATGCTGATGGGGGCTTGAGAGTCCCTTGGGCTGAAAGGCGATCAAACCAGTCAATCCTAGAGGAGATCAGTCCTGAATATTCATTGGAAGGACTGATGCTGAAGCTGAAGCTCCAATACTTTGGCCACCTGGTGAGAAGAACTGACTCATTTGAAAAGACCCTGATGCTGGGAAAGATTGAAGGCAGGAGGAGAAGGGGACAACAGAGGATGAGATGGTTGGATGGCACCACCGACTCAATGGACATCAGTTTGAGCAAGCTCCAGGAGTTGGTGATGGACAGGGAAGCCTGGTGTGCTGCAGTCCATGGGGCGGCAAGGAGTTGGACACGACTAAGCGACTGAACTGAATTGATGGGGGCTACCGTAGGGTTGTGACCAGAAGGCTGTGGAGCAGAAGTTCTCAGATTAGACTCTGCCTCTTGTGTATGGTGCTTTGATCCTGGTCCAGGCATGGATCTATTACTGAGGTTAGAAAGGAGATCTGTGTGTGAGGGAAGCTTTGTAATTAGGGGTGGCATGTGAGGGTAGGGACAAACATCACAGGATTTACTTTCACAAAGTCCTGTTTAAAAGGGGGTAGTTAATGGTTTCAGTCTGTTTAAATGCATTCCACTATAGTATCTGATATACAGGATACAATCTATAGGATAGTGATGGAGGTGTGCTAGAAAGTTCCTCTAGGCAAAGGGACCTTCAGCCTGGGTAGGATAGGGAATTAAGGTCTTTTAAAATATATCTAAGTGCTATTTGGAGGTGGTAGAACAGTAGTTTCCAATAGTTGGAAATACTCGACCTCAAATCACGTGAATACATGTCTTAGCAGAGATCTGGGTTCTGAAAAAATGGCAGAGCAGGACACCTACAGAGCAGGTACATTGATGAGGACTGGGGATGGTCTAAAGCCACCTGGTACAGGTGACATTTTGAAGTACAGAGGCTTGAACTTGAACCTAATGCTTTGTTATTTCTCTGCAACCTCCATACAAGGGCTCGAATAGCACCTCCTCCAGGATGCCTCTCTGATCCCCCCAGAGTCTGGGCTCTCTTTGCATATCCTGAACACCTCTAGTGTAGAACTCACCATATTTGTTGGAATGACCTCTTGAGGAGTTTGCTTCTCCAGCCGCCATAATATTTCTAACACCATGGAAGCAGCACATAAGAGGTACCCATGTTGTAACTGGATGGAAGTAGGTATTATCAGATTAACAAAGAGGGGAAATGGTCCAGAAAGGGGAGATTCAGAGAATGCTGACAGTGGACTCTCATTCCATAATCTTGACACAAACATACCTTGGTTCTACATACTTGAATTTAAAATCCAATGTATAGTCAATCTGTGCTCATGAATTCTACCAGAAGTAATTCTTTTTCTCCATTTAGACGTAAAGAGCCTACAAATCTCAAGTAGAGGGCTTCAGTTTCTTGGAAGCAAAGTAAATGTGGTGGGTCTGCGTTCAGGAGAAGAGGGGATATTGATTGATTCATCTCTCCTACCCTCCAAGAACAAAAGAGAGAGAATATTTAAGCTAAGGCAAGATCCACTATAAGGCAGGGAGCATTACCTTGGGAAGAGCATCTGTCAAGGCCACCCATCATGTTTGAACACCTACAGCATGTGGGCAATCAGGGAATTTACACATCTTCACATCTGCCTTACTGTCTGGGACAACTCTACCATTTGTACCTAGGATGTTGAAAACGACTCTTCTATTTTCTCAGGCAGCTTTGGGATGATTTCAAACTTGAAAAAATAAATTGAGGGTAAAAAGTTACCTCCTCTTCTTCCTCCTCCTTCTGCTCATCTTCGTCCTCCTCTTGTTTCTTCTCCTCATCTCCCTCTTCCTCTCCTCCTCCTCTTTCTTCTTTGCCTTCTCTCTCTCTCTCTCTTTTTTTGTTTCTAAAGGACGTTCCATTCCAAATCAGTGGAGATAGTCTGTAAAATTCTAGATTTTGTTTGAATGTTCTCTTCCATGTAGAACAGCATTCTTTCTCTGTTGGCAAAAGCAGCCCTTCATCTAGGCCAAGGCATGGCCATAATCCAGGCCACCAGAAACAATGGCTTTGGAACATATTGTTATTTGTTACCAGGGTGGCTTAGAGCACACGACTTACCCTAAACAAATGAACTCTAAAGGTTTGGATTACCAAGGGCCATAAATTTAAACCCACTCATCTTATCTTTGTTGGGGCTTACCTCTTCAAAGACAGCCTCCTACTTTAACTCCTACTATTACCTGATTCTCTGTTTTAGCAGAGATTTTTTAAAAAGCCTGGACAGACTGATGCTTGGGAAGCTTCAGAAACTGAACCACCACTATAAGGGAGAGAGATGTTAGAGCAGGAGCAGCATCTCTGCCAGCAGGGGTCAGCCCCGCTGGCTGCTCACAGCAGGTAAGTTGCTTGACATCACAGTGTCAAAAGAGTATGGCCTTGAGAGTGAGTAGACTTGGGCTGAAATTCAGGGACTTTAGCATTCACACTTCAGCACTCACACTTTAGTTCTCTTTTTCATTATTTTCTCCTTTATGTTATTTTTCATTGTATTCTTTTCTTTTTCTGTTATTTTGTCCTCTTGAATGTGTAATACTTTTACAAGTGTGAACACTTAAAAAATATAAAAATGCATGTGCTTAGTGTCTTTTTCTCTTCTGCCCCTGCTCACTTTGCTTGCCTCTTCTCTGACACTTACAGGTAACCTTTGTTATTAGATTCTTACTGTTCCTTCTGGTGGTTTTTTAATAAAAATACAAGCAGATTTGAATATGTATTATTATTTCCCTTCCTTTCTTATCCCCAAAGAACATTACTATATCTACCACCTTGAATCTTGTTTTTCTCATTTTCAGTATCAGAATGTACTAAATGTACAGAATGATCTTCCTTGTTTTTACAGCTGCCAGTATTTCACTGCACGGATATACCATACTTTATTCAACTGGCACACTGTTGCATTGTTTCTGGGCTATTGCTGTTAGAAATAATGCCACGAGGAACTGCCTGGTATATATGTCCTATGTATGCTGGTATGCCTGCAGAATTACCTTTGTTGGGGCAAAAGATAAATGCATCTGTAATTTTAGTGGTGCTAGAGCCATTTACTGGATAGGCCATGTTAGGCCAGTTGATTGTCCTCGCAGATCCTTAATTTCAATCAGGTGTGAAATGCCCACCTCCTCCTCAGGTGGTTGTGAGGATTAAATGAGGCAGGGTCATAAAATGCCTAGCACAGAACAGCACTCAATAGTAGTAGCTGTTAATTGTCATTAAACAGAAACTTTCAAATCTGGCAATCCTTTTGTCTCTAGGGATCTGGAACAGACTTGGTCTCCTAGTAAGTGCTGAATAAGTGTTTACTGATTGAGTACCATTGCTAAACTATTGAGATGTTATTACTTGCTTCATTCCATGTCTTTTCATGAAGACAAATCTCTTTCTGGTCTCAGGATAAATTGTTCTTCTAAACAAGCAGTTTGATTGTCTTCTAAGGACACCAGATAATGCAATGGATGGTGTTCCCCCTTTTCACCTTGGCTGCTAGGAGACTCAGAGTCCAGTTTGTTAGTCTCCTCTAGCTAGTATGCAGACCATTAGGGCAGTTGTATCGTAAATCAGAGTTTCTCAAACTTGGCTGTATAGAATTACCTGGGTTACTTAAAAAAAATCCTGATGGCCAGGTCACATCCTATACCAATTAAATCAGGATCACTGGGAGTGAGACTCTGGCATCAGAGCTTTTTAGAGCTCCTCAGGGGGCTCTAATGCACAGACAAGTTTGAAGACAGGTATTCTAAACTAACCTTACCCCAGCTTTATCTCATTTTTCCTCTCCTTATTTTTCCTCCATGGTAACAGATTTTATTTCTCTCATCTTCTCCATTTGTGTCTTCACCTTCCACATGGAAAGTAGTACATGGCTTAGTGCGAGTCATCAAGAACACGATGCTTGCCAAAAGAAGAGGAAGAGGAATAGAGAAGGAGCTCGGGTGTCTCTCTAGAGGAAAATTCATTTATTCATTTATGCATGCATCATTCATTTATATTCAGCAAATATTTATCAAGTGCTTTGGGCGCAGCTTCCTGTTTGGGGACCATGTTTGGTGAAAATAATGCCTTAGAGAGATTCTTCCTAGTGAATGTGTTCTTTAGGCAGATGATAATTTCAGGTTATCTGATAGAAGCTGTGCTTCTGACATTTCTTTCACCCTCCAGGGAGGCTCTTGGCGTTTATCCAGAGAAACATCCTAACATCTACAGGAGGGGGTGGTAAAGAACCCAGAAACATGTCCATCCCTAGAAGGCATCTTGGCCCCAGGAAAGCCAAGTATTTGTATGACGAGGCATAGAGTAGATTTTGGCTTATGTCTTTCATCACTGGGCTGAGTCCTTTGTCAGATAAAAAAGTAGCAGCTGAGAGCATTAGTGGAACAATCATCAGCCTAAGCTCCCTGTGAGAGAGCAGACAGGGATGAGGAGGCTGGGTGTGGGCCGACGGCAGCAGTGATCTTCATGCGCAGAGACCCGCCGTGCTCAGAGCCCTGCGGCACCGGCCAAGAAGCACCCTTGACTGCGTGCGGGATCCTGGACTGCCCCTCCAACAGGAGCTGTCCCCAGTCAGTGGTGAGCCCAGACAGGACAAACAGAACACAGAGGCGCCTAGTCCCCTGGCCACAGTTCGGACTTCTTCTCTGAAGGGGGACTCTGCTGATTCTGTGGGCCTGGCTCCCTCCCTGGGGGCAGTGCGTAAGGAGAAGCAAGCCAGCAGCAGGGGCCACCCCTAAGCTGCCTCGTGCCTTTGCAGCAGGCTTCCCTGCCAAGGTGAGAAAATGTGAGCCGCTCCCCAGTGGGTGCAAATATGTGGAAGAAAACTGAATGGAATCCATCCCCCACTGAATTCCACCCTCACTCTATGATTTGCGCTCGTGTTCAGTTCTTCTGTATCCAGCTAAAGGCTTTCTGCTGGAACGAAATTAGAACCACAAGGAGATGGAGGAGCCATTGTGGCCACAGATGACACTGGAAAAGGTGGCAACTGGTGGTCACCTTGCCTCTCCCCAGCTGGTCAGAATCCCTCGGATAAATAAGCAGAATGTCGCCAGCACCTCTGGTACCCATGGCGGCACTGCGGAGCCACTGTGTACCCTGGGGCTCTTGCCACAGCGGGGCCCTCAGACCCCAGGGGCCTTCCAGCCTCGCTCCCCTGGACTCCTCCTCTCCCTCCTTTTGTTCAGGGGTTGGGGCTCTGCTGTCTCCGCACCACCCACCTCCATGATGTGAACACGCTTCCCCAATTCTGGAAGGATTTATGCTCTTTGGAGGAGCAGACTTTTAAAGCCAAAAGGTTTTGCTGTGATGGGCAAAAACACAAACAGTAATACCACCAGAGCCAGGCCCCTTGGTACAGAGGCCTGAGCAGTCAGACTTGTTGGTAAGTGCAGTGGCGTGGTGAGGTGGGCTGGGGGGCTCTCCCTGGATCCCCAGTGAACCAAGTACTCTTAGAGGACTGAGGACCAACGTGTCTGCTCAGGTTTCTTTCACTGAGAGGCAAGCTCTGCAGATTGAGGCCCTGGCTAAAACCCATGGCAAGACCTTGAATGGTCAAGGCTTTTTCTGACGAGATTGTTGGGCCCACCGGGCTGGGCTCTGCCCAAAAGCCATCTCAGCACTTGCCCTAGTGCTGACGCAGGGAGGTGATTATGACTGGAAACTTGAACCTGGAATACTGTCTCTTTAGGCCCAGGGTATGCTGGGTACAACAGGTTTTTCCAGCTCCACGGGTGGTCTCATGGCCACTGGGAAGAACATCTAGCTGAGAGGTTTGTGCCGTGGACCCGCCTTGGTCAGTCACCTGCTGTGTGACTTGGGATAACTCACTCAGCGTCTCTGGGCCTCCTGTGAGTGTCTCAGCCCTTTCTACCTCAAGACAGTTTATGTAATCAAGTGTGTTATTAATTTGGTGTCATCCCCCCCGCCCCCTGTAGTTTTGTAGACAGGGAATGGAGTTGCACTAAAAATAAACTGACAAAGCCAAAGCATACATACACAAAACCCCTCAGCATCTCTCCGCTGAGTTTCACTTGTCAGGAAGGGCTGCTAAAGGACAGCTTGATTCTTCTTTATGCAGTTGTCTGCAAATGGCACTTGAACGAAAATATTCCCTTTCATCTCTGTGACAGGAATATGATTCAGTAATTCTTTGTGAAAATGTAGATGATACGCTGCTGTAGTTATAGTGAGTTAGGTTTAAGTGGCAAATGCCTACTGATAAAGACTTAATTAAAGACACAATAGCAGTGGGAGGTCATTATAGTAATTACAGTCCCGGTTTTATTGTGGGGGCCCAGTCCTGAACTGTAGCAGTGCGTTATTGCTACAGAGCATCTCGGTGTGATGAGGCCGTGCTCAGGCTCCGTGTGCTGAGACTGTCACTGATGGCGGGATTGGTGCTTTTTCTGCAAATGCCATGGTTCCACTTTATTTTAGCGTAGGTTTTGTGCCTTATTTAAAATATACGTGATAAATCAGTCATCTCATGCGGGGACGTTCTGTTTCATGTTTCCTTGGACATGTGTGGTATGTGATGGGTTGTAAAGGTGCCCCGGGTCTTCTTTGTGGCAGCACATCCATCCATTAGCCTTATAAAGGGGAATTCTGAGGCTTCAGAGAGCAAAATGTGGTAAGGCCAGGAATCCTATGCTTGCCTGGAGTGGAGCCATGGGTGGTGCCTTGGGAAGGCCCGGAAGAGCCTGACTTCGGAGTGGCTGCGAGGTATGGCAGGCTGTTGTTTCCCAGGTCTGAGCAGCTCCCCAGGGCCTCTGCCTCCAGCTCTTTCCAGGACGCTGTTACTTTACTTGGAGTGTCCTGCTCCAGGCCAGATTGCAGGCAGAGTATCTTTGTGCATTTAAGGACAAATCCCTCCCCAGACTTGCAGGAAAACAGAAGGATCTTGAACTGGGTTTCTTGTCATATAGGTTGGAATTTTGGTCAAAGGATAAGAGTCGTTAGCAGTTTGCCAGTGTGGTTAAGAATATTGTCAGCATTATCAATGATCTCCAATCAAATAACATAATATTGGTAGGTTAAATATGAAAGTCTATCACAATGGGAATCTTCTAAGAAAGTAGAATCGTGGTTGCTAGAAGCTTGGGGGAGGGGAAACTAGGGAGTTATTGTTGAATGGGTGAAATGAAAGTCGCTAAGTTGTGTCTGACTCTTTGCTACCCCATGGACTATATATAGTCCATAGAATTCTCCAGGCCAGAATACTGGAGTTGGTAGCCTTTCCCTTCTCCAGGGGATCTTTCCTACCCAGGGATCAAACCCAGGTCTCCTGCACTGCAGGCAGATTCTTAACCAGCTGAACCACAAGGGAAGCCCGTTGAATGGGTATAGAGTTTCAGTTTGGAAGATGATAAAGTTCCAGAGATGGATAATAGTGATGGCTGCAAAACAGTGTAAATGTGCTTATGCCACTGAACTGTACACTTAAAGATGGTTGGGGCTTCCCTAGTGGCTCAGTGATGAAGAATCTGCCTCCCAATGCAGGAGACATGGGTTCAGTCCCTGGCCTAGGAAGGTCCCACGTGCTGTGGAGCAACTAACTCTGTGTACCACAGCTACTGAGCCTGTGCTCGAGAGCCTGGGAGCTGCAAGTGCTGAGCTCATGCGCCGCAACTACTGAAGCCTGAGCACTCCAGAGCCTGTGCTCCACAGCAAGAGAAGCCATGCAATGAGCAGCCTGTGCACAGCAACTAGAGACTAGCTCTGGTTTGCCACAACTAGAAAAAGGCCCATGAAGCAACGATGACCCAATCAGCGAAGCCCAAAATAGCTAAGTAAATTAAAAAAAAAAAATGGTTAAGGTGGTAAATTGTAGGAAATGCCAGTCTTCTGCCTCTTTGAAGTCTGAGATAAGTAGTTTGTGGTTATTAGGTATTCTGTTCACCAGTTGAAACTGTGAAAGGTTTTATCCTTTTTCCCAAAGACTCTCCTTTTTTCTGACTCTTTCCTTGATGTTAGCTTGCCTAATGATTCTTCAATAGGCATTTCTGTCCTATTTCTGGTCCCTGACCAGAATGATGTAACGAGAAGTACAGATCCAATAAAGTGAAAGTCACACAATTGTGTCCGACTCTTTGTGACCCCATGGACTATACAGTTCATGGAATTCTTCAGGCCAGAATATTGGAGTGGGTAGCGTTTTACTTCTCCAAGGGCTCTTCCCAACCCAGGGATCGAACCCAGGTCTCCTGCATTGCATGCGGATTCTTTATCAGCTGAGCTATCAGGGAAGCCCTAAGATCCAGTAAGACTCAAGGAATATGATTTTAGGATACCCAGGAAATAAACCTCAGTATGCACCTTCCCCATCATTCTGTTGCTAATGCTGGAAATGGTTTGAGTACCAATTCATCCCTTTGGATTGCTTTAGAAGCTATGGATAGCTTAAAAACCAAAAGTACATGTAGAAAGGGGTTCCTTGACTCTTCCAAAGTAGTCTGAGGCCATCAAGGCTCAGATGAAATTAAATGGGACCCCACCAGTCCCCCTTAGGTTTCTGTGTCCTGATACTTCTTGAGCTTCTTGACTGGTTCCTGACTTTGGTTATTGGTTAAGACCTTGGCTAATAACTTACTTGATTTGGCTGGTCACAGCTCACAGCTTTCTGGTTGGCTCTAGCTTTGCTTTGCCTCAGCTGACTCATCTGGTGCCTCCTGGCCCAGCCTTGTTATGTAGCTGCGTCTCTTCTGGCCTCTACCTCCAGCAAGTCCCAGGTTTGGGTTTAATCACATTTCACCAGTGTTCGGGGGCTTGGATTAAAGTGCCAGAAATCTTCAAAGGAGTGACTACTCTGCCTGAGCCACCCAAGGGACTAAGTTTCAGAAGGAGAAGTGGATGGTGGGACTAGGATGGAGAGAAATATTCGATAATGGAAGACTTTACCATCTCATTCTCAGCAATTGATAGAAGTAGTAGACAGAGATCAGAGAGGCTACAGAAGACCTGAACAAACCATCAAACAGTAGGATCTAATTGACATTTATAGAATATGTCACCTAACAATAGTGGAATATACATTCTTTTCAAGCACTCATAAAACACTTGCCAAGATGGACCATATCTTTTTTCCCTTTCTTTTAAAAGAATTAAAAAACATTTTAATGTGATTTAAAGGATACTTTCCATTTACAGTTATTACAAAATATTGAATATATTCCCTGTGTTGTATAATACATCCTTGAGCCTATCTTATACTCAATATTTTGTATCTTCCACTTCCCTATCCCTCTGTCGCCCCTCCCTCCTCTCCCCCCAGTGACCTCTACTTTGATCTCTATATCTATATGTGAGAAGATAGACCATATCTTGAATCATAAATCAAGCTACAAAATTTAAGAGAATTGAAATTATTTATATTATTAAACCATAATGGAATCACACTTGAAACAAATAATACAAATGCAGCAGAAAAAGTTCCAAATACTTGGAAGTTAAACAACACAGTTCTAAACAACTCATGGATCAAAGAGGAAACCTCAAAAGAAATTTTAAAAATGTGTAGAATTGAATAAAAGTGAAAACACAACATATCAACAATTTGGGATGTGGTGCTACGAAGGAAATTTAACCACTAGATGCTTATGTTAGAAGAGAGGAAAGGTCTCAAATCAATAATCAAAGTTTCTACCTCAAGGAACTAGAGTAAGACCCAAAGCAGGCAGAGAAATGAAATAATAAAGGGCATAAATAAATAAAATTAAACATAGAAAAATATGAATGAAACAAGTTAGTCATTGAAAAGAAATTAATAAAATTGATAAATCTCTAGCAATAAAACAGATAAAAAAGAAAATATACAAGTCCTCAGTAACAAGAATGAAACAGAGGGTATCACAACAAATCATATCGTTATTGAAAGGATAATAGGGCATTATTAGAAACAAGTTTATGCTCAGACATTCCAAACGCAGAAGAAATTGACCAATTTCTCAAAAACACAAGCTACCAAAACTCAGCCAAGATTAAACGGATAGTCTAAGTAGTCCTATAATTAATTTAAAGTTGAATTTGTGATTACATAGCCACTGAAAAAGAAATCTCCAGGCTGAGAAGATTTTACTGAGAGGATTTGATTAATCATTCAAAGAAGTATTAACACCAATTTTATATAATCTCTGCAGAAATTAGAAGAAGAAGGAATACTTTCCAATTCATTTTATGATGTGACTATTACCCTGGTTCCCAAATCAGGCAAAGATAGCACAAAGAAAAGAAAATTATATGCAAAATATCTTATGAACTTATATACAAAAAGTTGGCAAATAAAATCTGATACTGTATAAAAAGAATAATAGACCATGACCAAGTGATATTTATTATAGGTATGCAAGAATAATTGAATATTTGAAAATGAATCAATGTAATACACTAGCCCAACATCCTATCAATTGAGGAAGAATAAACATTAGACAAAATTTAATACCTATTCCTAATAAAAACTCTAAGCGTATTAGGAACAGATAGGAACTTCCTAAAACTCATAAAAATCCTACAGCTAACTTAGTGGTGAAAGACCGAGTACTTTCCCTCTAAAACTGGACACAAGTCAAGGATATTTGTCCTCACTACTCTTATTCAATGGAGTTCTGGAAGTTCTAGCCTCTGTGATAAGATAAGAACAAGAAATAAAAGGAAGACAGATTGGAAAAGAAGAAATAAGACTGTGTCTGAAGACAACATGATCTCAAACTGAGCTTGATAAAATCAACACACAAAATCAATTGCATTTCTTTATACTGGCAATGAAGAAAATACAGCACTATGCATAACTGCTGCAAAAAATGAAGTGCTTAGATATAAATGTAACATGCAGAATTTGTATGTTGAAAATTACAAAATGTTGCTAGAAGATCAAAACACTTGCAGAGACATATTGTAGATTGGAAGATTCAACCCAATAAAGATATCAATTCTCTCTATATTGATTTATAGTTTAATGTAACTCTTACCAAAATCTTAGCAAAGTCTTTTGTAGATGATATAAGTTTGTGNGTATGTTGAAAATTACAAAATGTTGCTAGAAGATCAAAACACTTGCAGAGACATATTGTAGATTGGAAGATTCAACCCAATAAAGATATCAATTCTCTCTATATTGATTTATAGTTTAATGTAACTCTTACCAAAATCTTAGCAAAGTCTTTTGTAGATGATATAAGTTTGTGCTAAAATTCATATAGAAAGGGAAAAGCTCTTTAATGTCCAGAAACAATTTAAGAAGAGTAATAAAGTGAGAGAAATTATTCTTCTTGATATTAAGAACAATTATATAACTAAATTGGGACAGTGTGGTATTTGCAGAGGGATAGAAAAACAGATCAATGGAACTGAGTGGAGAAACTAGAAATGAATCCGCACAAATATGCACAATTAAAATTATTGACAAAAGAAACCAAAATGATATCATGGAGGTGGGGTAGCCTTTCAGTAAAAGGTGCTGGTTCAATTGGATATCCATATGCAAAAAAAAAAGGATATTGAGCTAAATCTTACACCTTAAGAAAAGTTAACTCCAAAAGGATTGGATTTAAATGTGAAACATAAAACTGTAAAACTTCTAGAAGAAAATAAGAGGAGATCCTTGAGACCTCAAACTAGGCAAAGAGTTCCCAGACTTGACATCAAAAGCATAATCCATAAAAGGAAAATTGATACATTGGACCCTTTCAATAATAAAATTTTTGCTTTATGAAATGCTCTTAGGAATGAAAAAGACAAATTACAGACTGGGAGAAAATATTTGCAAGTCACATATAGGAAACTGGCTTATATTTAGAACATATAAAGAACTCTCAAAACTCAACGTAAAAAACCAGACAACCTAATTAAAAAGTGGGAAAAAACATTAATGGACATTTCTGGAAAGGATATACAGATGTCAAGCACATGAATAAAGGTTCAACATCATTAGGCATTAGAAATGCAAATGAAAAACTTGAAATGTCACTATATACTTATCATAATGGCTAAAACAAAAATAGTGATAAATAAAATATAGTGATAACACCAAATGCTGCCAAGATTGTGGGGATATTGGATCACTCATACATTGCTGGTGGGAATTATAACTATACAACCACTCTTGAAGACAGTTTGGCAGTTTCTTAAAAATAAAACATGCAATTACTGTACAAACCACTGTGCTCTTGGGGATGTTTTTCAGAGAAATGAAAAGTATGTTCAATCAGAAACTTGGGCAGGAATGCTCATTGAAGATTTATTAATAACCCCAAATTGAAAACTACAAAAATGTCCTTCAGTGGGTGAATGATTAAACAAACTGTGGTACATCTATACTATGGAATCCCACTCAGCAATGAAAAGAAATGAACTACTCATATATACAAAAACTTGCATAACCCTCAAGGAAATTGTGCCATTAAAAAAAAGAAAAGAAATGGAAATAGAGTGGTTGCCAGAGTTGGCAGTGAGGAGAGGGGGGTGGATGTGGCTAAGAAGGGGGTAACACAAGGGAGTCTTGTGGTGATGGGACAGTTGTGTATCTTGACTGTGGTGGTAATTACATTAAGCTACACATGTGATAAAATTGCATAGAGTAACACACACACACCAACATATGGAGAAATCTGAATAAGCTCTATGGTTTGTATCATCAGTTTCCTGAGTTTGATATTACATTATAGCACAACAGTTATATAAGATGTTAATATGTGGGAAGGTTGGGTGAATGGTATATAGGACCTGCTTGTGTATTTCTTCATAACTTCCTTTGAATCTATATTTATCTCAAAATAAAAAGTTTTAGAAATGCCAATGATTCTCAAAGGGGTGACTTCTGAGTCTCATATGGAAGAGTATAGATTCTTCAGTGGAGAGCAGATCTGTGATGGTAGGTGGAGGAGAGACTACTGAAAAGTAGCAAAAAGATTTCTGAAGAAAAATTACCATATTCCTCTTTATTTGGGACTCAGATAATCACGATGGTGTGACCACTTACCTAGAGTCAGACATCCTGGAAAGAGAAGTCAAGTGGGCCTTAGGAAGCATCACTACGAACAAACCTAGTGGAGGTGATGGAATTCCAGTTCAGTTCAGTTCAGTCGCTCAGTCGTGTCTGACTATTTCAAATCCTGGAGGATGATGCTGTGAAAGTGCTGCACTCAACATACCAGCAAATTTGGAAAACTCTGCAGTGGCCACAGGACTGGAAAAAGGTCAATTTTCATTCCACCCAAAGAAAGGCAATGCCAAAGAATGTTCAAACTACTGCACAATTGCACCCATCCCACATGCTAGCGAAATAATGCTCAAAATTCTCCAAGCCAGGCTTCAGCAATACGTGAACCATGAACTTCCAGATGTTCAAGCTGGATTTAAAAAAGGCAGAGGAACCAGAGATCAAATTGCCAACATCTGTAGGATCATAGAAAAAGCAAGAGAATTCCAGAAAAAGCAGAATACTTCTGCTTTATTGATTACGCCCAAGCCTTTGACTGTGTAGATCACAACAAACTGTGGAAAATTCTTCAAGAGACAGGAGTGCCAGACCACCTTACCTGCCTCTTGAGAAATCTGTATGCAAGCCAAGAAGCAACAGTTAGAACTGGACATGGAACAACAGACTGGTTCCAAATAGGAAAAGGAGTACGTCAAGGCTGTATATTGTCACCCTGCTTATTTAACTTCTATGCAGAGTACATCATGAGAAATGCTGAACTGGATGAAGCACAAGCTGGAATCAAGATTGCCGGGAGAAATATCAGTAACTTCAGATATGCAGATGACACCACCCTTATGGCAGAAAGTGAAGAGGAACTGAAGAGCCTCTTGATGAAAATGAAAGAGGAGAGTGAAAAAATTGACTTAAAACTGAACATTCAAAAAACTAAGATCATGACATCCAGTCCCATCAGTTCAGTTCAGTTCAGTTTAGTCGCTCAGTTGTGTCCGACTTCTTGTGACTCCATGAATCACAGCACGCCAGGCCTCCCTGTCCATCACCAACTCCTGGAGTTCACTCAAACTCATGTCCATCGAGTCGGTGATGCCATCCAGCCATCTCATCCTCTGTTATCCCCTTCTCCTTCTGCCCCCAATCCCTCCCAGCATCAGAGTCTTTCCCAATGAGTCAACTCTTCGCATGAGGTGGCCGAAGTCCCATCACTTCATGGCAAATAGATGGGGAAACAAAACAGTGACAGACTTTATTTTGGGGGGGCTCCAAAATCACTGAAGATGGTGACTGCAGCCATGCAATTAAAAGACCCTTGCTCCTTGGAAGAAAAGCTATGATCAACCTAGACAACATATTAAAAAAGCAGATATATTACTTTGGCCCATATAGTCAAAGCTATGGTTTTTCCATTAGTCATGTATGGATGTGAGAGTTGGACCATAAAGAAAGCTGAGTGCCAAAGAATTGATACTTTTGAACTGTGGTGTTGGAGAAGACTCTTGAGAGTCCCTTGGGCTGCGAGGAGATCCACCCAGTCCGTCCTAAAGGAAATCAGTCCTGAATATTCATTGGAAGGACTGACGCTGAAGCTGAAACTCCAGTCCTTTGGCCACCTGATGTGAAGAACTGACTCACTGGAGAGGACTCAGTTGCTGGGAAAGATTGAAAGCGGGAGAAGGGGATGACGGCGGATAAGATGGTTGGATGGCATCACCAACTCGAAGGACATGAGTTTGAGCAAGCTCCAGAAGTTGGTGATGGATAGGGAGGCCTGGCTTGGTGCTGTCCATNACCCTGAATATTCATTGGAAGGACTGAAGTTGAAACTCCAATACTCTGGCCACCTGATGTGACGAGCTGACTCATTGGAGAAGACCCTGATGCTGGGAAAGATTGAGGGCAGGAGGAAAAGGGGGGATGACAGAGGATGAGATGGTTGAATGGCAGTACCGACTCTATGGACATGACTTTGAGCAAACTCTGGGAGATAGTGAAGGACAGGGAAGCCTGGCATGCTGCAGTCCGTGGGCTCACAAAGAATTGGACATAACTGAGCTACTGAACAGCAATACAGGATGCAGGACATTTTTGTTTTGTCGGACTGTCCTATGAACTGTAGGCTGTCTGGTCCATCCTCTAGTCCTTCCTTGCCCAGTAAATGCCAGTATCACTTTCCCATTGTAAAAACCAAAGATGCTGCCGTCACCCTCAGGCAATTTATAAATGTTCCCTATGGAGCAGTATCATCCCTAATGAGAATCACNCTATGAACTGTAGGCTGTCTGGTCCATCCTCTAGTCCTTCCTTGCCCAGTAAATGCCAGTATCACTTTCCCATTGTAAAAACCAAAGATGCTGCCGTCACCCTCAGGCAATTTATAAATGTTCCCTATGGAGCAGTATCATCCCTAATGAGAATCACTGATGTGGAGATAACTGTAGGCTTTTAAGAACTTTGAATTTCACTTGGCATGACATAGGAAGATGTTGAGGGGTTTTGAGCAGAAGCATAGGGTAGCACAGAGTTGGACACAACTGAAGTGACGTAGCACATCACATCATGGCATGACATGATCTGACCTTATTCTAAAATGATCAACTGACTACTGTGTGGATGGTAGTTTACAGGTGAAGCAGTGGTGGAGAAAAGATGACCAGTTAGGTGCCTCTTGCAGTAATCCACATGAGAGGTGATTGTGACTTCATCCAACTTTGATGGTAGTGGTGGAAAGGAGATGAGAAGTGGTCTGACTTACCATGAATTCTGAAGGTCCCTTATGGATTGAAAGTGTGGAAAGAGAAGAGTAGAAGGTGACTCATGGTCTTTTGATGGGTGAAGTTAACTGGAAAAATAAAGTTTTCATTTTCTGAGATGGTGAAGACCAAAGGTGAGTTAGCATGTGGGGTTGATTTAACTTCCAGTTCCAGTTC